>JALJVW010003265.1:0-26151 GCA_024865655.1 Emberiza elegans
AAGGTTCAGTTCTCCCTGTTTTAGCAGAAGCTGTTCCCCACTCATGGCACCGCATCACCCCTGAGCCAACTGTGGACTCCAGCGCGGTGTCAGCCTGGGGCTCCTGCTGGGCTGAGTCTGCCCTCAGGCAGGGCTCAGCTCCCCCATAGCTTCTCGGTGTCACCTGGGAGCCCCGTGGAGAAGACACCTCTGTGCCCTCTGCTCAGAATTTCACTGCCAGGACAGCAGGAATGCAACCCAAATCTGCCTTCAGCCTCGTGGGGTGGGGAACTCATGCACCAGGGGCGTTCTTGCCGTTCTGCTGCTCATGGCCAAGACATTTTCCCTGCCCCTGTGCCAGGGCAATGCCCTGTGCCAGTTCTGCTGTGAGGCTTCCCTGGGGCGGTGCTGGCACCAGTGGTTCCTTCAGTATTGGAACTGCAGTCAGGGAACACAACTGAGCCCTGGTGAGCTCTCAGGATGCCCAGGGACAACTGATCCACCTGGCCCACCCCAAAATTCACCCAAGTCCTGCTGGAGCTGATGGACCCAGTGGCCAAGAACGACCCCAGAGCCAGGTAGAACCACCCACCCTTCTCCAGGACACCGTGGTGGCTCTACCCCATTGTGGCCAGGCATTACAGGTGACCGTGTAAGGCCCCTCACCCAGGAAACTCCACAGCCCCACAGTGCCCCGTAGACAGGAAGACCCAGCAGCCCCATCCCGCCAGGGAACCAAATTTCAAGACCAATAAATATTTTCAACATACTTTTGACATGCGAAGAGCGTTTTTGGCATTTAAATTCTTTTTAGTTAATCAAGAATTTTGGAGGTATTATATTGTATTTGCAGGGATGCCCAACAAAGGCAGGAATGATGCATTTGACTCCATATTCTCAGAAGGCTAATTTATTACTTTATAATACTATATTTTATTAAAGAATACTATACTACTATACTGTACTATACTATACTAAAGAATACAGAAGGGACACTTACTGAATGTTCAAAAGATAATAATGAAAAACTCATGGCTCTTTCCAGAGTCTTGACACAGCTTGGCCATAATTGGCCAATGAGTCAAAATAACTCATACCAGAATTCAATCAAACAATCACCTGTGGGTAAACAATCTCCAAACATGTTCTGCACATGAGCACAACACAGGAGAAGCAAATGAGATAAGAATTGTTTTCCTTTTTCTCTGAGGCTTCTCAAATTCCCAGGAGAAAAATCCTGGGCAAAGGGATTTTTTCAGAGAATGTGAATGCCACAGTGTTAGAGATGAGTAATGAGATGGCTGGCTCTCCCAATTAAAGGGTGAACATGATAAGTATGTTAAGAGAAGTTGTACAGATGTATAGTTATGTTACTGCAATATGTCCCTCCGCCCAGCATTGTTATCCTGGGATGATCTTGGTAGTCCGGGCATTTGGGGAGGGGCAGAGTGTTCCTAAGAGGCACATCTTAGCAACACCTGAGCTCCAATCCAGTTCCAAGAAAGCAGTCTACACCAATGGACAGAGACCAAGAGTCAACAGACAGCCTTTGGGAGGAGATAGGACTGGCTGTTGCAAGAGCAAGGATATAAAAAGGAGAGCAGCCATTGTGTGGATGAGCCAGCCACGTGGTTACCAGCCACGAAGTGGGGGAGGCTCCCAGCACAGTAACTTTTTCCTTATCTAGTCCTTTTGTTTTAAGTTTTGATATGGTTATAATAAACCTTTCAAAATTTTAGAAGTGAGTGGTCATTTCTCACAGGGAGAAAAAGTTTTAAAAGAAAGTTTGTTTTGAATTCATTTTTTTTCTTTTAAACCCAGGCCATTCCCACCACGCTCACAGTGAACCACAGCCTTTCTGACCACCTGGACACCCACCCCCCTAGTCAACCCACTCCCCCTGGACTCTGCACAACTCCCAACACACCATTTGTCTGGGGGAAAGCACAGGCTGTGTCAAGGTAGCAGTGCCCAGACCTGGCCTGACTTCCCCGGACCACTGGAAAGGAGGAAATCCAAACCCACGGACACACACATGGACACAGAGCAAAGCTTTTCTCAAAGGGTTTATTGATTCTTGATGATTGATTATTCAGGGGAAATGGCCCAGGGCTCAAAGGGTTCAGGCAGTTCCTCCAGGGATGATCATCTCCTCATGGCACTGGAGAGGAAAAAGGACACTGGTCCTTCCAACCCTAAAAGACAAACCCAAGAACATGACCTCTGGAACCCACTGGGCCATGGAGGGGCTTTGTCCCCACCCCTGTCCCTGCAGGCAGGGCTCACCTAGGCATCCAGAGAGGCAGCCAGGCGCTTCTGCCGCAGGACAGCCACCAGCTTTTCAGCCTCAGGGGGCTGGGGACAAAGGCAGCGTTAGAGACACACTGGGGGCACTGGGCTGCACTGGGAGGCAGGGGAGAGCAGGGGGGCCTTGGGGAAGAAGCTGTGGCAGCAATGGGGTGCAGGAGCTGCTGTGCTGCTGCCCAGAAGCACTGGGATCCTGGCCAAGAGGCACAGCTGGGGCAGGGGCTGCATCCTGGCTCATTGTCCTGGGTTGACTATATGATGCTTTTATCCCCAATCGTCTTCTTCTGTTCATGCTGAATAATAAGTTTGCACCTTTAAGAGTGTTCCAGAGAGTGAAGGGGGGAGAAGAAGCTGGCAGGTTTTTTTCCAGAACTGTACTCACTCCTACACATTCCTGCCGGGCTGTGTTGTCTGTGGCTGCACCGGCAACGGGACAGTGCTCTCCTTTGCTTTTAGTTAGCTAGCTAGGCAAAGAAGTTCCCTGGACCTTTGTTTTCTTTTCTCCCTTCTCTTTTGGACCTCTTTAAAACCTGCTCTGGACTGAACACCCAGGGAGCACCGGCAGCTGCACCTGTGGCTCCACGGGCCGGGCCTGGTCTCTAATGACATTCCCAGCACCGGAGGGACTGATCAGAGACTGAGTGAGCGAGCTGCACCCCAGGGAAGGACTTTCTCAGTTTGTCATCTCCTTTGGAGTGGCAAGGATCTTACTGTTTGAGATTGTGTAGATTTGACTGTTTAATAAACAGTTTTTCTCCACCTTTCTCCAAGGAGATATTTTCTCCCGGACCAGTTGGGGGGAGGGGCTGATTGGATCTGTTGTACTACCGGAGATCCTTTGAGGGATTCTCTCCCAAATTTGCCCTAAACCTGGACAAATACATCTATTACGCCAACGAGGGCTGAAAAAGGTGGAGAAAAGCCTTATTGATTGTGTGTTGGTTGTGTTTGCAGTCAGTAGCCATGCTGCTTCAATTCATAATGTCTCTTGGGGTAGAGGCCTTCGTGTGGCTCTGGGCTCTAGACATTTTTGAGGTTACAATACCTTTCTGGTCATTAGGATTATTGTCTGTAACACGCAATTTCTATGGTAGAGGGGTACGGATTGGAATAGCTGTTGTGCTGGCCTTGGTGATAATGATTTATAAGGCATTTACAAAAATGCTGGCATCTGTTTACGATATGTATGGTTTATGGTTTCTTCGTCCCACCCTGCATCTCAATTCCAGTAGTATGTTTTGGGAATTTATTAGTAATTACACCCAGTCTGTTAGAGGAGGAGCGGGAATAAGGCTTTCCAGCCTTTCCTTTCCTTCTTCTCCTTTGGATTTGTTACGTCACTTTTTGAGAATGTTCAGTTTCCCCTGAATGTTAAGGAGACCATCTTTCTGGTATTTAATCTGGTAAGCTTCCTCTATATGGTTCGCAGCTTCTCTAGAATGAGGGCTGAGATATCCAGAAGAGTTGGTGAGACCCCTGACCCAGAAGCAGATGCAGGTGTGAAAAATCCTGAGTGGTGTGGAGAATGGGAAAATATAGGCCAAACCCTGAAGGAATTTTCTGATCCTGTAGACTGGGATTTTCCACAGGAACAAATTCAGAACCCAGCTGAGGTGGGGAAATACCTGAAAGAGAAGTGCCATGCTGATTCTAAGGAGAAAAGGCTAATTGCAATAAGCTGGGCCCTGGCCTGTGCTTATCGCACTCTGTTAGATAGTGTAGGGCAGCAGACAGAGGCAGGGGGCAGGGAGACAAAGCAGCAGCTACCACAGTCATCCCAGGCTCGAAGCCAGCAGCTAAACCAGATAGAGAGCCTAAGCCGCTGGCAGTTGCTGCAGGAGAAAGCACACAAGCAAAACCAATCGGCCAGTGACTGATGATGATGATCCAGGCGAAGGACCCTCAGCACCAACTGATATAAAAGCCAAAGTTAACGCAACTGACACAGCACAAGGGGCCAATATTGAGTCTTATTCCTTGAAGGACCTTCGTGGCCTAAGGAAGGATTACACCCGACGACCTGATGAATCCATAATTAGTTGGTTAGTCCGTCTCTGGGATGCTGCAGGCGAGGCTACAATTCTGGACGGCACTGAAGCAAGGCATTTGGGATCCCTGTCACAGGATCCTGTCATTGACCAAGAAATGATGAGGGAGGCTAACCCTCTCAGCCTCTGGGCACGGGTCCTAAGAAGTGTAGCACTAAGATACCCAAAGCAGACGATCTCTACATGCAACAAACCCAGTGGAAAACAATAGAACAAGGGATTCAACGCTTGAGGGAAATGGCAGTGGCAGAGATTGCCTTCTCAGACGATGCAAACACTGTAAATCCAGACTTGGTACTATGCACATCTGTGATGTGGAGGAAACTTGTACGACTTGGGCCACGAGAATATGCTTCTGCTTTAGCAATAATGAAGCGAGATGATGGTGAGGAGACTGTGCTTGATATGGCAAAGAAGCTCCGAGCATATTCAGATGCTGTGCATGGTCCAACACATGCCAGAATTGCAGCGGTGGAAACACGTCTGCAGGCATTAGAGGACAAGATAGAGGAGAATCATAAGAAGCTCAGAGAGCAGATTAAAGAAGACCTTCTCCAAATCTCGGCAATACAGATCAGAGGTTCTGGTACCCAAGGCAGACGTTCCCTGGATGGCGAGAGAAGGTACACCCCACGAGCTGAGCTGTGGTTCTACCTGCGTGATTGTGGAGAAAACATGGGGAGATGGCATAAGAAACCGACTGCTGCTCTGGCACAACGGGTGCGTGAATTGAAGACTCAGAGAGGAAGTTCCAAAAGGGAAGCAGCTCCAGTGGCCAGTAACCGAACTGTCATATATGATGATAATGACAATATTTTTGATCCCCTTGAAGGAACCTCCAAGACATATGCCCAGGGAAAGAAGGATAATCAGGCTTAGAGGGGCCCTGCCTCTAGCCAGGTAGAGGCTGGGGAAAACCGTGTTTTTTGGACTGTGTGGATTCGTTGGCCTGGCACATCTGAACCACAAGAATACAAAGCTTTGGTTGACACTGGTGCACAATGTACATTAATCCCATCGAGACATGTGGGGACAGAGTCTGTTTCTATTGCTGGTGTGACAGGGGGATCCCAGGATTTTACTTTGGTGGAAGCTGAGGTAAGCCTGACTGGAAATGCGTGGAGGAAACACCCTATTGTAACTGGCCCAGAGGCCCCATGCATTTTAGGTATAGACTTCCTTCGAAGTGGGTATTTCAAAGACCCAAAGGGACTCAGATGGGCATTTGGAATAGCTGCTGTAGAGACAGAGGGTGTAAAGCAGCTGAACAGCTTGCCTGGACTGTCAGAAAACCCATCTGCAGTAGGTCTCCTGAAGGTGGAAGAGCAACGAGTACCAATTGCCACCTCAACAGTGCACCGCATGACAGTACCGAACAAATCGAGATGCTGTGATCCCCATCCATAAGATGATCCGAGAGCTGGAGAGCCAAGGGGTGGTCAGCAAGACCCACTCACCCTTCAACAGCCCCATTTGGCCTGTGCGTAAATCTGAAGGAGAATGGAGATTGACTGTGGACTACCGTGCATTGAATGAAGTGACTCCACCACTGAGCGCTGCTGTGCCGGACATGCTGGAACTCCAGTATGAGCTTGAGTCCAAGGCAGCAAGGTGGTATGCCACTATAGACATTGCCAATGCATTTTTCTCCATTCCTCTGGCAGCAGAATGCAGGCCTCAGTTTGCTTTTCACCTGAGGGGTGTGCAGTACACCTGGAACCGGCTGCCCCAGGGGTGGAAGCACAGCCCCACCATCTGCCATGGACTGATCCAGGCTGCACTAGAAAGGGGTGAGGCTCCAGAACATCTGCAATATATTGATGACATCATTGTGTGGGGGAACACAGCTGCAGAAGTGTTCGAGAAAGGGGAGAAAATCATCCAGATTCTCCTAAAAGCTGGCTTTGCCATCAAGAAGAGCAAAGTCAAGGGACCTGCTCAAGAGATCCAGTTCCTGGGAGTGAAGTGGCAAGATGGACAGCGTCAGATTCCCACTGACGTCATCAACAAGATCACAGCAATGTCTCCACCATCCAGCAAGAAAGAAACACAAGCTTTCCTAGGAGCCATAGGTTTTTGGAGGATGCACATTCCTGAATACAGTCAGATCGTGAGCCCTCTCTACCTGGTCACCCGTAAGAAGAACACTTTCCACTGGGGCCCTGAGCAGCAGCAAGCCTTTGCACAGATCAAGCAGGAGATTGCTCATGCAGTAGCTCTTGGCCCAGTCAGGACAGGACCAGAGGTGAAGAACGCAGCTCTACTCTGCAGCCGGGAACCATGGCTTGTCCTGGAGCCTTTGGCAGAAGGTGCCTGGGGAGACTGGAGGCCGACCACTAGGATTTTGGAGTCGAAGCTACAGGGGTCTGAAGCCAACTATACTCCAACAGAGAAAGAAATCTTGGCTGCCTATGAAGGAGTCCAGGCTGCCTCAGCAAGGCCAGGCACTGAAGCACAACTCCTCCTGGCACCCCCGACTACCAGTACTGGGGTGGATGTTCAAAGCAAAGGTTCCCTCTACGCACCATGCCACCAGTGCTACGTGGAGCAAATGGATTGCTGTTATCACACAGCGTCCAAGATTGGAAAACTGAATCGCCCTGGGATTCTGGAAATAATTATGAACTGGCGGAAGGTGAAAGCTTTGGTCTCACTGATGAAGGAGAACAAGAAGTAACACGTGCTGAAGAAGCTCCACCATACAACCAACTGCCAGCAGAAGATGCACGATACGCTCTTTTTACTGATGGTTCTTGTCGCATTGTGGGAATGAACCGGAAGTGGAAAGCAGCTGTATGGAGCCCCACACGACAGGTCGCAGAGGCCACTGAAGGAGAAGGTGGATCAAGCCAACTTGCAGAACTCAAAGCTGTTCAACTGGCCCTGGACATTGCTGAGAGAGAGAAGTGGCCAAAGCTCTATCTTTATACTGATTCATGGATGGTAGCCAATGCCCTGTGGGGATGGCTGGAGAGGTGGAAACGGGCTAATTGGCAGTGTAGAGGAAAACCAATCTCGGCTGCTGATGAGTGGAAAGACATTGCTACCAGGGTAGGGAAGCTGTCTGTGAAGGTCCGCCATGTGGATGCCCATGTCCCCAAGAGCAGAGCTAATGAGGAGCACCAAAACGAGCAGGTAGACCAGGCTGCAAAGATAGAGGTGTCAAAGATAGACTTAGATTGGCAACATAAAGGAGAGCTATTCCTAGCTCGATGGGCCCACGATGCCTCAGGCCATCAGGGCAGGGATGCCACCTATAAGTGGGCACGAGACCGAGGGGTGGATCTAACCATGGACAGTATTTCTCAGGTCATCCATGACTGTGAGACGTGTGCTGCCATCAAACAGGCCAAGCGAGTGAAGCCACCTGGTATGGGTGGGCGATGGTCAAAGCACAAGTATGGGGAGGCCTGGCAGATTGACTACATCACACTGCCCCAGACACGCCAGGGCAAGCGCCACGTGCTGACCATGGTGGAAGCCACCACGGGATGGTTGGAAACCCACCCCTGTGCCTCATGCTACGGCCCGGAACACCATCCTGGGCCTTGAAAAGCAGGTCCTGTGGAGACATGGTACCCTGAGAGGATAGAGTCAGACAATGGGACTCATTTCAAGAACAGCCTTATCAACACCTGGGCTAGGGAACATGGCATTGAGTGGGTGTACCATATCCCCTACCATATGCACCAGCTGCAGGCAAAGTGGAGAGAGATACAACGGACTGTTAAAAACCACATTGAAAGCATTAGGTGGGGGATCTTTCAAGAACTGGGAGCAGCATCTGGCAAGAGCCACCTGGTTAGTTAACACCTGAGGCTCTACTAACCGAAAGGGGCCCTGCCCAGTCTGAGCCTTTGCATAGAGTAGATGGAGACAAAGTCCCAGTGGTACATGTCAGAGGTTTGTTAGGAAAGACAGTTTGGATTAATCCTGCCTCGTATACAGACAAACCCATTCGTGGGGTTGTTTTTGCTCAGGGACCAGGTTGCACATGGTGGATAATGCAAAAAGATGGAAGAACACGATGTGTACCTCAGGGAGATTTGATTGTTAGGTGAAACCTATGTGTAAATATCACTGTTTGCTGAATGTTATTACCATTGTCTGTGTATAGCTGTATATTGGATGTATAATGTATGTGTTTGTAGAGTTAGAATTTATATTTTTTTTTTTTAGTAGTAAGTTTTAGTAGTAAGCAGACGATATGGGGATAAGGGGTGGAATGTCCTGGGTTGACTATATGATGCTTTTATCCCCAATCGTCTTGTTCTGTTCATGCTGAATAATAAGTTTGCACCTTTAAGAGTGTTCCAGAGAGTGAAGGGGGGAGAAGAAGCGGCTTTTTTTTTTTCAGAACTGTACTCCCACTCCTACACATTCCTGCTGTGGGCTGTGTTGTCTGTGGCTGCAGCAACGGGACAGTGCTCTCCTTTGCTTTTAGTTAGCTAGCTAGGGCAAAGAAGTTCCCTGGACCTTTTTTTTCTTTTCTCCCTTCTTTGGACCTCTTAAAAACCTGCTTTGGACTGAACACCAGGGGAGCACAGGCAGTTGCACCTGTGGCCCACCGGGCTGGGCCTGGCCTGCGACATTCCCAGCACCGGAGGGACTGATCAGAGACTGAGTGAGCTGAACTGCACCCCGGGAAGGACTTTCTCAGTTTGTCATCTCTTTTGGAGTGGCAAGGGATCTTACTGTTTGAGATTGTGTAGATTTGACTGTTTAATAAACAGTTTTTTCCACCTTTTTCCAAGGAGATATTTTCTCCCGGACCAGTTGGGGGGAGGGCTGATTGGATCTGTTGTACTACCGGAGATCCTTTGGGGATTCTCTCCCAAATTTGCCCTAAACCTGTACACACTGTGTGTTCTGTGATGTCTTTGAGACTGCTTATGGTGTTTCACAGCCACCCAGTGATGATGCAACCAACTCTCTGATGTCACAGAGACACCCTCTATGATGGCAGAGTCTGCTGATGGTCTCACACCCTATTATATGATGTCATAGCCAGATCTGTGATGTCAAAACCCCCTCAGTGATGTCAAAACCCTCTCTGTGATGTCACACTTGCACACTTTGACCTCACAGCCAGCTCTAGGATGTCACACAGCCATACCAGAGGCTGTCACAGCCTGCTCTGTGATGTCACACAGTTCACTCTATGGTGCTCAGGTCAGCTGCTCGGGAATGACCTCACAAAACAAACTCTGTGATGTCAGAGCCCAGTCTGTGACCTCACACAGCCCACTCTGAGCTGTCACACAGCCCCTTGCTGACATCACAGGTGCTCTGTGCCTCTATGACACTCCAGCCACAGAGGTGCTGCTATGGACACAGCCCCCCTGGGACATGCCACAGCCCCTGCCAGTGCTGAGCCCTGTGAGCTCTGTCTGTGCCCTGCTGGTGTCCCTGAGGGGCCCTGGCAGTGCCCCAGCCCTGCTGGGCTGTGCACAGGAGCTGCTCCTGGCCAGAGCTGTCTCTCTGCAGCGCTGCCCTTGCCAGGAGCTGCCTCTGGGCCAGGAGCCCCGGCCCAGCTCAGCAGCACAGACACAGCACAAGGACTTTAATGACCCTCTGGGCCTTTGGTGCTCTTTGCATCATGCCCAGTCCTTCAGAGAGAGGGGCTCAAAAAATTTCTCAAGAACTCAATGTAAGATTGAAACACTTTAGTTTTTTTTTAAGTAGATCCCTGTGATGTCTGAGGCACAAGACTGAAAAAGTGTCATCAGGTTCAAGGAAGAGGAGAGAACTGGTGGCAGTGATGACAGGTGGGGACAAGCAAGGGAAAGGTGTGTCTAATGCTGAGCAAACCTGTGCCTCTGTCGCTGCAGGCTGTTGTCATCCTCCAACTGCTCCACCTGGCTGGGCCCTTCCTTTGCTGGACAGCTCTGCCTCCTGCCTGCCTCTGCCTGCCCACACAAAGCCTTGGGCTGCTCCAGGCTCCTTCTGGGGTATGTGTTGCACCACAGCCCTGCCCTCTGGAGGGAAATTCTTTTTCCTCATTTCCAGTCTGGGTGTCCCCAGCTGCCCTTGGCATTAATTCTTTCTTTCAATTGCTGTTTTCTACTATGTGAAAAAGGATCCACCATCTCTGAAACCACCCTTCAGTCCCTCCCAGGGCTCTCCTCTGCTGTCCTCAGTCTCCACCCCACTGTGATCACAGAGCTCCTGTGTCCCTATAGAGTGGTCAAGTGCTTGAGGCCAAGAACGTCTGGACAAGAGGGACAGTTCTTTTCATAGGAAAGAAACCACAGAGCCCCAGGGATTGAAGGCAGATGTCCCCCAGTCACCAGAGGCCAAGGCAAGCCAGAGCTGTCTGTCTTTGCAGCTTTTGTCTGAAAGAAGCCTTTGGATATTTGGGGACTTTTATTAGTGGAATTCCATTTCACCCATGGGTTCCTGGACTGGAATGACAGTTCTCCATTACAAGGAAAGGGTGGAGTCCCAGTGTTTCAAAGGCTGATTAGAGGTGGCCCCAAGGAGGTCAAGGCCAGTGAGACCTGTTGTCAGGGGAGAATCCTTGGATAGACAGAGTTTTTGAGGCCAAACCCCACTTTTGTCCATGGGCATCTGGACAAGAAGGACAGTTCTTTTCCATAGGAAGGGAAGTATGGAGCCCCAATATTTCAAAGGCAGATGAGAGCTGGGCCTCAGGAAACCAAGGGAACCTGGACAGTCCTGGCAATTTTTTGTCTGGGAGCTACCCTTGATATAAGGAATTTTGGAGGTGGATTCTCCATTTTGGCCATGGATGCCTGGACTTGAAAGATGGTTTTTTCCAGAAGAAAAAAAAAAGCACAGGCCTGCAGTGTTTTGAAGGAGATGAGAGGTGGCCCCAAGAGGCCAAGGCCAGCCAGAGCTGTCTGTCCTGGCAGGTTTCATCTGGGGGAATAATCCTTGGATATAATCAAATTTGGAGGAGGAATCCCAATTTCAGCCATGAATCCCTGAGAAGAAGGACAGTTCTTTCCCACAGAAAGAAAGCACAGAACTCCAGGGTTTCAGGGGCAGATGAGAAGTGACCCTCAACATGCCAAGGCCAACTGGACCAGTCAGGCAGCCCCAGAAGGCCCAGCCAGCCAGACCTGTTCCATGTTCTTGGATCCTTGGGGCCCTGAAACATCACAATTGCCCCTTGGTTCCATGAGGCCCTGTAGGATCACAACAGATCTTTGTTTCCATGAGGCCCAGTGATATAACAATGGTCTCCTTGGCTCCACAGTGGCACAATGGCCCCTTGCTTCCATGAGGCCTTGCAGTGTCAAAAGTGTTTTCCTTGTTTCCATGGGGACTGCAATGCCACAATGGCCCTTTGGTTCCATTGAGGTCTCAGAGTCTCAAAATGGCCCCTTGGTTCTACTGGGTTCCTCAGGGTCACAATGGCCCATTTGTTCCCTACAGGCCTGGATGTGTTACACTGGTCCCTGCCTTCCATGTCCACCAGTGTCACAAGTGGTTGCCTTGGTTCTGTGAGGCCACCATGTCACCAATGGCCCCTTGGTTCCATGGGGACTCAGAGGTCAGAATGGTCCATTGGTTCCCATGGGACCCACAGTGTCACAGTGGGTCCTTGCTCCCATGTGACCTTTCCAGTGTCAGCAGTGGTTGGAAGTTATACAAGGGCCCTGCTGTGTCACAATGATTCCTTGGTTCCAGTGGCCCCCCCAAGTGTCATAATGGTCTTTGTGGTTCTATGAGGCCCCACAATGTCACAATGGACTTTTGGTTCCTGAGCTTTTGTACTGCCAACAACAGCCAACAACAGCCTCCTTGGTTCGATGGTGCCACACAGTGTGACAACTGCCCCTTGGTTCAGTGAGGCCTTGCAGTGTCACAGTGGTCTCCATAATTCCATAAGGCCTTCCAGTGTCACAACAGACCATTGCTTTGTGAGCCCCACAGAGTCACTGTGGTCCCCTTTAGCTCCATGAGGCTCTGAAGTGCCACAAGGCCCTTTGGTTTCTCAAGGCCTCAAAGTGTAAAAATGGCCTCCGTGGTTTCATGAGACCCTGCTGTGTCACAATGGACCTTTGGTTCCATGGGCCTCAGAGATGTCACAATGGTACCCTTGGTTCCACTGGACCCTTCATCCCATGGACACCCAGAACAGTATTCACTGCTAGGTCCCCCTGATTCCATGAGGCCCTGCCATGCTGTAATGGCCCCTTGGTTCCAGTGGGTCCCAAAGTGTCAGAATTGTCACCATTGTTCCATGAGGCCCCACAAAGTCACTGTGCTCCCCTTGGTTCCACAGGGCCCTACAGTGACAATGGTTTCTTGGTTCCATGAGGTTCCTCAGTCACAATGGTCTCCTTTGCATCCAGAGTGTCACAGTGGCCCCTTGGCTCCATGTGGCCACTCTGTGTCACAATGGTTCATGGTTCCATGAGGCCACACAGTTTAACAATGGACCCTTGGTTCCATGAGGCCTTGATGTGTCACAATAGAATTCTGGTTCCCACTTTCACACAGCCAACAGCAGCCTCCTTGTTTCTGCAGTGTCACCATGGCCCCTTTGTTCCATGAGGTTCCAGAACAGGTCACCTTGGTTCCATGAGGTTCTGGCAGTGTCAAAATGGACCCATGGTTCCACATGGCCTTGCTGTGTCAGAATGGCCCTTGGTTCCAAGAGGTTTCTCAGTGTCACAATGTTCTCCTTGGAGCCACAGTACCACAATGGACCATAGGTTCAATGTGGTCCAAAAATGCCAGAATGGGATTTTGGTTCCACAGGGTTGATTGCAATGTCACAATGGACCCTTTGTTCCATGAGTTTGCTCAGTGTCACAGCTGACTCCTTTTCTGTGAGGCCCCGCCATCACCAAATATCCTGGAAATATCAGAATAAAACTCCTTAACACTAATTTGCTGCTTAAGACAGGATCATTTATTCAGCCCTGAGGCTCAGTGACGGATAACTCCTAACCTTATGTGGACATGTAATTCTACCAGTGTCACTAAATGTGTATTACAATTTATCCATTATCATAAAAGCCACCCCAAGTTCCCAGTTTCAGTCCTTCTTTTTTTCTATCATTGCATTCTTGAGACAGATGTCTTCTTCTTGTCTTCCAACCATTCCTTGCTATGAAAGCAGCCCCTGAATGCCTTTTTTCCTGTGCTAAAAGCTCACAGGCATAGCAAAAAATTGAATTAACCCTTTAGATATGAAGCCCAAGGCTTTGTGTGGGCAGGCAGAGGCAGGCAGGAGGCAGAGCTGTCAGCAAAGGAAGGGGCCAGCCAGGTGGGGCACATGGGGATGCCGACAGCCTGATGGGGACAGAGGCGCAGGGCAGGGACACTGTAGGACAGCCTGGGCTGCACAGGGCACAGGAATGGGCAGCAGCTGCACTGGCAGCCCTGACAGAGCCCACTTGGGCAGCACTTTGGCCATGGCAGACACAAAGAGCACCAAAGCCCCAGAGGGTCATTGAAGTCCTTGTGCTGTGTCTGTGCTGCTGAGCTGGGATGGGCTCCTGGCCCAGAGGCAGCTCCTGGCAAGGGCAGTTGCTGCAGACAGACAGCTCTGGCCAGGAGCAGCTCCTGTGCACAGCCCAGCAGGGCTGGGGCACTGCCAGGGCCCCTCAGGGACACCAGCAGGGCACAGACAGAGCTCCCAGGGCTCAGCACTGGCAGGGGCTGTTCCATGTCCCAGAGGGGCTGTGTGAGGTGGTGCAGCTCCTCTGTGGCTGTGTCACAGAGGCACAGAGCAGCTGTGATGTCAGCAAGGGGCTGTGTGACAGCACTTGTGGGCTGTGTGAGGTCACAGATTGGGCTCTGACATCACAGAGAAACCTGTGAGGTCATTGAGCAGCCTACAGCATCACAGAGGGGATTCTGTGACATCACAGAGCAGGCTGTGACATCATGGCATGGCTGTGTGACATCCTAGAGCTGGCTGTGAGGTCAAAGTGTGTGCTGTGATGATTACAGAGTGGCAGTATGACATGAGAGGGTTTTGTGACATCTTGTCCTGGTTGTGACATCACAGAGCTGTCTGTGACATCATAGAGCAGGGTGTGAGGCCATAGAGCAGACTCCTGCCATCATAGAGGGTGGATCTGTGACATAATCCTGGGTTGGGACATCACCTGGGGCTGTGTAACATCATAGAGCAGTCTGTGACATCACAGAACAGACAGTGACATCACATGGTGACTTGTGACATCACAGAACTTGAGACATTGAGACTCTGCTTGCATGACATTCCAGAGGTCACATGATGCACATTGGCTCTGTGACATCACAGTGGTGCTGTGACATGGACCCCAGAGTGGGCTGTGACATCACATGGTGTATCTGTGACATCCCAACAGAGAGCTGTGTGGCAACATCACAGGGCCTGTGTGACATCACAGGGGGCTGTGGACATCACAGGGGCTGTGTGACATCACAGGGGCTGTGTGAGGTCACTGGGGAGGTCACTCTGCCCCTGCCCCCTCACAGTTCCCCCAGAGCAGTCCAACCCTGCTCTGTGCACAGCTGGGGGGTCCCCTGTCCCCCAGGTCCCCCCCCCTGGCCCGCAGCCTCCCCCAGAGGATGTTCCAGGAGATTGACCCCAGAGCCTGACATGGAGGGGGGGGGCTGGGGCCCTGGGGGTGGCACAGGGGACAGGGACCCCCCGGCAGCGTCCCCTGTGTCCCCAGGGCCAGAGCCTGGGCCAGGGCTCCTTCACCCTGTTATCAATGAGGCCTTGAGAGCCCTGAAAAAATCCCCAGCAAGGGACTGCAAAAACCAGATTGAATATAAAGGGACAGCAGCACAAAGTTCTTGGCAAGAGTCCTCTGCTCCTGACTGGACACTTCAGGCACACCAAGGAAACAAAGCAACAACAAAACCAAACAAAATCCAGGCAATCAAACCAGAAATGAACCAAGAACTGTCCCCTGTGTGTGTGTGTGACACAAGGACAGTGAGGGCAAGGATAAAAGGAATATGACCCAAAAGCTTAATAGAGCTTCAAACTTAACAGGACTTAACCTTGACTGATACCTTCAACCTTTCTTCACAATTTAGCAAAAGAACAGCATTTAACAGTAATTTAACCTAACTTTATAACCTATGACTTGCAATTTAACAGAGGAATAATGTTTAACAGTATTTAACTTAGCTTATAACTTATATTAAACAACTTAGCAAAAGAACAACTCTTCACAGCATTTAACTTTCCTTAGACCTCATGATTTAACTCACATCTTACAGGCCTGGCCTGACAAGCTATCCAAGGCACTCAAACCCCTCAGAGAGCACCATTTCTGCCACATTTCCCCAGCACAGGCACTCCTGTGTGGCACAGACACAAAGAGTCAGTGCAAGGCACCTGTGAGAAATTCCCTGAGGGCAGGAAATGCTCCCTTGGATCCTTTGGCATCTCCAGAAGCAGGTGAGGGATTGAGCCTGGAGGAGTGGGGGGATCGGCCCAGGCTCTGCTGTTGTTCAGGATCCCCAAGTGCAGCAAATGGGAGAGTTCAGGGCTGGGAGAGGCCCCACTCAGAGGGAGTCGCTGGCCCAGGAGAGCTCCAAGGGTCCTTTTGGAGCTGTTTGCAGGGCCCCAAGAGAGGGGCTTCAGTCCCAGCAATGGTTCATCCTGGCTGCACTTGGCACCAACAGCTTTCTTTGGCAGTGTGAGAACAGGGATGTTTGCCACTGAGGGAACAAAAAACCAGTTCCCAGGGCTGCTCCTAAGGTCCCAGAAAGCAGGAGCTGGTTGGGCAGCAGCAGTGCCTGGAGCAGACAGTGTTTGTGATGAGCTGCAGAGGAGCTGAGCCCAGGGGCTGTTGGCCAAGGCCGAGGCCCAGGGAGCATTCTCAGCTGGCAGGGCGGCCTGAGAAGGGGAGGGGGAATGCAGCAGCACAGGGCCCATGGAACCAAGGGACCATTGTGACACTGTGGGGCCCTGTGAGACCAAGGGACCATTGTGACACTGTGGGGCCCTGTGAGACCAAGGGACCATTGTGACACTGTGGGGCCTCATGGAACCAAGGGAGACCACTGTGACATTGCTGGGCCTCATGGAACCATTGGGACCCTGACACTTTGATAGGAGATCATTGTGACACCATGGAATGTAGGGATCCATTGTGACACTGAGAGGCCCCATGGAACCAAGGGTCCATTGTGACACATTTGGGACCTCATGGAACTGTGGAGACCACTGTGACACTTTGGGGCCACCCCATGGAACCAAAGGTCCATTGTGACACTTTAAGTCCCTCATGGAACCAAAGGTCCATTGTGACACTTGCTGGGCCTCATGGAACCAAGAGGCCATTAGGACACTGAAGGGACCCCATGGGCAAGGACCATTGTGACACTCAGGAGCCTCTCCATGGAATAAGCAAAGCATTGTGACACTGTGAGGCCTCATGGAACCAGTGAGACCATTGTGACTGTCCCCTGGGGTCCCCACAGAACCAAGAGGACCATTGTCCCTCTGGGGCCTGGTGAAAACAAGAGGCCTTTGTGACACTGCAGGGCTGCATGGAACCAAAGTCCAGGGTGACACAGAGGGCCTGATGTCAAATGTTGGTCCATTGTGACACTGTGGAGCCAAAGGAGACCATTGTGTCATTGCAGGGCCCCAGGGAACTGAGGGTCCATGGTGACATTGGGGCCCATGGAACAAATAACATTGTGACACTGCAGGGCTGGGGAACCAAAGACCATTGTGACAAAAACAGGGCCTCATGGAAATGTTGGACCAACAGACACTGAAGGGCCCATGGAACCTAGTCCATTGTGACACTGTAAACCCCAGGGTCCAAAGGTCCATTGTGACATTGAGGGCCCCATGGAATTTTGGGAACCAAACAGATCTGGCTGGTTTGTGGGGCCCCATGGAACCAAGGGACCAAGGTGACACTGCAGGGCCCCATAAAACCAAGGGAACATTGGAACAGGTCTGGCTTTGGCCTCCCAGGGCTGCCTGACTGGTCCAGTTGACCTTGGCATGTTGAGGCCCTTCTCATCTGCTATTGAAACGATGGAGCTCTGTGCTTTCCTTCCTATGGAAAAGAACTCTCCTTCTCCCCAGGCACCCATGGCCAGAAATTGGGATTTCACCTCCAAATTTCCTTATATCCAGGGATTGTTCCCCAGGAATATTGCCAGGACAAGTCTGTCTGGCAATGGTGACACAAGGGTCACCTCCCATCTGTCCCCAAAATGTCATTGGAGAAAGCTCTGTCACTTTTCCTTCCTATGGGGAAAAAAACTTTGTCCTGCTTCTCCAGGTCCTGTGCTGTTATCTCATGGCTGAGAAAAAAAAACCTCTTCCAGTATAGTTTCTATTGGGAATTTTTTTAACCTAAAACTTATATTTAAAAGACACAAGAGACCCCCTTCCCACCATTGTTTTCCTGTTGTTCTGCCATTCCTTTGACAAGTCTGGCTAGTTTCTATATTCTCAAAATCTTTTGCCAGGCAATCATATTTATGAGCTTTCTTGTTTCATCCTCCCCCTTCCCCAGGAACCTGACTGGGGCTTTAGCATGTTGAGGATTTCCTTCTCATCTGGAAAACAATTTTCTTTCCTTCCAATGGAAAAGAACTGCTTTTCTCAGTTAGGGGCCCATAACCAGAATTTGGATTGCACCTCCAAAATTCCCTATTGTGAAAGATTGGAGGAGATTGTTGGCTGGAAACATTTCATGTATGGGGGAGGAAGGGGCAGGTCCAGCCTTGCCCTGCCCGGGAACCCCAGCCCTGCCCTGCCCTGGGAACCCCAATCCCCCCAGAGCCTCTATCCCAGCCCAGCAGTGTCTGCCAGTCCCTGGCACAGCACAGGCAATGCTCCACAGCCACCTCTGCAGCCCCCAGCCCAGCTCCTGAGGGACTAAATGAGCCCAAGTCCCACCTGGGGGAAGGGCCCAGGAAGACCAAGGGGTATTGAAGGCTGATCACAAGACAAGCACACATCTTGACCCTACCTCCTCTTGGAATTTCCATCTCAACAATGCTGGAATCCAGGAGTTGGTAGCTGTGTGTATGCCTCTCTGTATCTTTTTTGTCTTTTTCTCTTTCTGTGTCTTCTTCTTCAGTTTCTATGCTCCTGTAAATTTTGATTAACATTAAATTTAACAGGCTTTGAGTTTGTGAAGTTGAATGGGCCAAGTCAATGCTTTGAGAAGTGTTTTTTGTTGATTGAATGTCTGTCATAGTTTGACAAGAGAAGAATTTTAAAAAGTAATACAAAACTTTTTGTGTAACTGACAATCTGTAAAACCACTAAGATACTGAACACGCCTCTGTGTAACAGAAATGTTAAACAAAAAAACCCTGGAACCTCCTCTTTCTTTTCCAGTCAACAAAGAAGCAGCGGGCCCTGGCTCTGGCCCCCATTTCAACCAAACCAAACCAAACCAAACCAAACCAAACCAAACCAAACCAAACCAAACCAAACCAAACCAAACCAAACCAAACCAAACCAAACCAAACCAAGCAACCCTGCCATGGGCTGAGCCCCTTCCCCCCTCCCCAGGCTGCCCCCCCCCATTGGCCCCATTCTAACCAAACCAAACCCCAACAACTACCAAACAGGAAAACAAAAGAGGCTACAAAACCCCAACCAGAACAAAGCCAGCCACAGCTATTAAAATCTTACCATCAAGTCCCTCCCCCCAACACAACTAAAAACCAAAACTCCCCCTACAACCTACAACCCATACAAAATAAAATTACAACTAAAATTAAACAAAAAAACCCCCAAAACCAACTATAAAACCAATCCTAACACAACCCAACCACAACTTCCACCACAAGTTACTGGCAGGTCAGGTGTTAATCCTTTCAATACTTCAATCCTCCCAAAAAAGTAAAAACAAAAAAACAAAATAAAAACAAGCACAAAAAAAAAACAAAAAACCATCAAAGTCAGTAAAGAAGAAATTAAATCCCAAATAAAAAAAAAGAAAAAAAAATCTTAATCTTAAAACAAAATCCTTTTATAAACTATAAAGAAAAAAACTTTTTTTCTTTTACACAAAAACTTTTAAAAAAATTCAAATTAATATCAAAAAAAACCTCCAGGCTAAAATTAAACAAATGTAAAAATAACTGTAATTTCATAAAAAGTTTAAACAGGGGAAAAAAAGTAATCCAGTATCACCAAGAGAAGATTGCTCTTCCCAGAGATGAAAATAGTTTTAAACGTAAATAATAAAAACTTTTACCTTTAAACAACTCATCTTTAAAACGATACTTCATAGTCAACATGGCCCATCAACAAGCAGTAAAAAAACTTGTAGCAATAAAAGTAACTTCACAATAACAAAGTTCCCTAGACAGCTGTTATCCATGACAGAATTAAGAGCCTCAAAAACCTAATTTATCCTCTTGTAAAAAAATCTCCATAACCTTAACAACAAAAATTTCTATCTCACAGTAAATTAAAAAAGACTATTCTATAATTAGTACCCTAACTAGAAATTTTAAGTTTAGTTTCTCTACATTGTCAGTAAAAAAAAAAAAAGTTGTAAAGAAAAGTGTTCCAAAGTGTTTAATTCTTAATACATTTTTTATATTTAAATTTATTTTTAATAAATATTTTTTATACCCTCTTAAAACTTTAGGCCTACTGTACCTTTCTTGGAATCCTATCTCACAAAAAAGTAAATACATAAATAATTAACTGACAATAAAACCTACCGCACTCATCAATACATTACTTAAGAAATCTCAGGATTCGAAAAATCTTAAATTAACAACCAAAACCAGTACAATCTCATAATAAACCTTTGGTCACAGTTTTTCTGATTTTCTAAAGTTTCCAGTAAAGGCTGTTTTGTTTTTCTGAGTGCCTCAGAATCTCTTGTACTGGAATTTCTCCAGGGAGTCCAACTCAGAGTACACAAACAATTGTAATTCCTTTTAAATGTCTCCTTGAGAGAGTTGTTTGGGGGATGGGGGTCAGGGCTTGTCTGTCCTGCTTGGCACAGCCCAGGCAGGGCTTTCCCAGCCACATTCCACACTCCATTGCCCAGCTGGAGCCGCTGGTGCCTCTGAGTTGTGCTGCCCCAGCCCCAGGGACGCTCTCCTTGTCTGCCCATTCCCCCACGGTCTCTGGGCAGGGATGGCCTCAGTGGGGGCTGCTGACATCCTCAGCAACTTGCAGAGGCTGCTGCTGAATTTTCCTGCTCCAGAGGCTTGTTCAGCCTTCAGCTCTTCAGTGCAGGAATTCAGTGTCCCAGGGCTCATTAACATTCAGAACACCAAGGGAACAAGCCAAGCCTCTGGGAATAATTTGATTTTAATTTTCAAATCATTTGTGGTTAAGGTAGATCTCAGTAGTGTATTCAAAGTGAATGAATGATTTTAAAAAGACAGTGAGAAAGATTTTTTAGGTCCTGTTTAGTTTTGTTTTCCTGTTAATTTATTGATATGTGCAGTCTCCAATTGACACTGAATCCAAGTACCTCCTCATGCAGTTTGAACAGATATGAAAATCAAGACCCTTCATGGCTGACAATCAATCAGACTCTGTCCCTACCCCTACCCCACCATTTTCCCCATTCAAGCCCTGGCACTCAGAGCAGCCTTGTGCAAATCTGAGCTCCCTCCAGCCCAGGCTGCACCTGCAGCTTTCAGCTCCTTGGCTCCAACTCCCACCTGCTTTCCTTGGAGAAGGAGCTGTCTGAGACACAGAGGGATGTTCATTTCTTGTCAGCCAACAAAGCCAAGGGAATGCACAGCTCCATCAAACGCAAAAGTAATTTCTCTCCTGGATATTAAATCCACTTTCCACAGCAGACAGTCTCAGAGCAATGGAAAACACCTTCTGTGCCCAGCACAGATCCCAAGGTCCCCAAACCCTCCCTGATTCTGCCCAGATTTGCTCTTTGCACACACGAGTCACACACTGAAGTCAGGAGCTCCCTCCATGCCCAGAGGGAGGAAAAGAGAGAAAGGGATGAAGAGCTCTCCTGTGCAGAGCCAAGGTCCAAGTGCAGCCCCTGCAGTGGGGAACCACAACTCATCAGGTTTGTGTCCTTTGGGCTCAGGGCCTGGTGACACTCAGAGGCACAGAAAGGTTTCTTGCCAACAAACACAAGTTGAACATTTGAACAGTTTAATAACCATCACAGCTCTTCCTCAGCTCTCTGGGATGTCCCAGCAGCATCTGACATGTCCCCCATCCCCCAGGGATTTCTGTACAGGAACAGTTCTAGACAAAGTCAAAAGAAAAGATAATTCTGTAATGGATATAAACACAATTAAGATGTTGACTAATGTGATATTTACTTGAACTTCAGAAAGACTGGGCAACTAGCTGAAGTTGAAACATGAAACCAGTCTGTTGAGAGGCACTTGAATAACCAGAGAGCATCTGGAGGAGGAAATCTGGGAGGAACGGGAAGAATATAGATCCAGCTGGTCTAGTGAAGAGATGTCCTTAGACATGGCCATTTAACCAGGAGATCTGGAAACACCTGATGGAAAACAGAGTTTAAATATTAGACTGAATATTGCTGACACAAGTAGATGGGAAGATCAGTCTTTTTTTCCTGCCATGCCAGAAGTACCAGTAGGATCCAGGAAAACCATGTTCCTGGTGTAAAAAACATTGCCATTTCTTAAAAGTACTCAAATGAGGACCCAGATAATAAAGATTTGCCTTGTATATTATGAAACTAACAGGTATTAAAACCTGTGCCCTTTCCAGGCAGACATCAGCTGTGCCCATGAACAGGCAGTGCCACTTGTGCCCTGAGGTGCCCAGCTGGGATTGGATTCTCCAAGAGCACCTGAGGGAGAGCAGAGCACCTTGCAAGCTGCAGGTCCCTGACAGCCCCACAGGGCTCCTGTCCCATCAACATCTGCTCTGCTGCAGTCTGAAACAGGGCCCAGCATGGTGCCAGGATGATCAGAGAGCTGAGGTGTGTGCTGGAATTCAATGCCCTCCCCATCCCGCAGCAGCCCTGCATTTCCCTTCTGCAGCCTTGGTCTCCAGCACAGCCATGGAGGCTCTTTGGGCTCTGGACTGTTGCTGCAGCCCCCAAGGGCAGCTGAGCTCTGCTTTTGGCACAGTCAGGCCTGGCCAGCGCAGGCCATGCTCAGCAATTGCTTGTGTGTGCCTGGCCTTGCTGTCACCCTGGCAGCGGCTGTGTGGCCCCTTTGTGGCCCTGTGCTGGCCCAGCCACGGTGGCCCAGCCCTGTGCAGGCCCAGCCCAGGCCAGGAGCACTGTGGCTGGGAATGGCCCCTGTGCCGTGGTGCCCACAGCAGCCTTGGGGCTCTGTGCCCCATGGCCTCCCTGCTGGGCAGCCTCTGCCAGCTCCTGCAGAGCCCCTGGCACTTGTGGGCTGCACAGACAGCCCTGCCCGGGCTCTGCCAGCCTCTGGGCCAGCAGAGAGGCTGGCCAGGCTGGCCATGGCTGGGAACAGGCCCTGAGCCCTGCAGGAGGATGGAGCTGGGCCACAGCCAAACTCAGCCCAGGCCAAAGCTGGGCTCAGCAGCCAGGGCTGCCAAGGGCTGGGCACAGAGGCTGGCGCTGACAAATGTCCTGGGCCCCCTCCCTGCTCTGTCCATGCCACCAAGGGCACAGAGCAGCCTCCTCTCTGGGCCACTTGCCTGTTTGCAATGCCTTGCACAGGCGCTGGCCCTGCCCCACAAGGCCTGGCCTGAGTCCTGCCCCTGCACGCTCAGCCAGGCTGAGATGGACACTGATGGTTTCTGGGCCAGGCTCTTGGAGCCCAGCCCAGCTCCCTGCAAGCTCTGCCAGCTGCCCTGAGCTCTGGGCAGCACCAAGGGCCTCTCCCCAGCCCAGCCCAGCTGGCTCTGGCCCCACAGCTCTGCTCAGGCCAGGCTGCTCTGGGCACTGGCCCCACGGCCTCAGCCCCTGGCAAGGGCACAGCAGCAGCTGCAGCTGCCACAGGACTCAGCCCCAGCCATGGGGAAGGTGCTTGGCCAAGGCCAAAGGAGGCTCCCTGGCTGCCCTGCTCCCCTCTGCCTGAGGTGCTGAGAGCTCTGCAGCCCCTGCTGCCATCCCATCTGCCCAGGGCAGCACAAGAGCCCTGGCCTTGGGGCCCTCAAGAGCTGCTCCTGCTCCAGGCCCAGGGCCCATGCCAAAGCTGGGGCAGCCACAAAGCTGTGCCCATTTCTGTTCATTGCTGCTCTGATGGGATGGATCCTCAGCCACTTGGAGGTTGCTGATGAATTTTACTACTCCAGAGGCCTCTTCTTTCTTGAGCTCTTCAGTTCAGGAATTCAGTGAGAAAGGCTCATAAACATTTGTTCAAAACACCTGAAAAAGAAAAGCACCTAGGAATAATTTAAGTTTTCAATTCCTCTTTGGTTTATTAGACACATTTCAAAACTGTATTCAAAGCGAATTTACTGTATTTAAAAAAATGCAGAGAGAATTGTTTTCTCCTGTTTTTTTTTCCTGTTTATAGATTGATATCAGCAATGTCCAATTGATATTGACCCCAGCACCTTCTAATGCAGTCTGAACAGATATGAAAATCAAGACCCTTCATGGCTGACAATCAATCACACTTTGTCCCCTCCTCCCCACCATTTCCCTCATCCAACCCCTGGCACTCCTATGGATCAGGAACAGGTGGCCAGCAGGAGCAGGGCAGTGATTCTTCCCTGTGCTCAGCACTGGTTGGGCAGCACCTGAGTGCTGTGTCCAGTTCTGGGCCCCCAAATTTGGGAAGGACATGGAGGGGCTGGAGCCTGTCCAGAGAAGGGCAACAAGGCTGGGGAGGGGTCTGGAACACAAGTCCTGTGGGAGGAGTGGCTGAGGGAGCTGGGTTGTTTATCCTGGAGAAGAGGAGGCTCAGGGAGACCTCATCACTCTCTACAACTCCCTGACAGGAGGGTGCAGCCAGGTGGGGTCAGGGGCTCTTTTCCCAGGGAGCAGTGGCAGGACAAGAGGATGCACCCTTAAGCTGCAACAGGGAAGTTTAGGCTGGACATTAGGAAATATTCTTCCACAAAGGGTGATTGGGCATTGGAATGGGCTGCCCAGGGAGGTGGGTGATTCACTGTCCCTGGAAGTGTTTAGGGAAAGACTGGATGTGGCACTGAGTGCCATGGTCTGGGTGACAAGGTGGTGTTGGGTCCCAGGTTGGACTTGATGCTCTCCAAGGTCTTTTTCCAGCCTGGTTGATTCTCTGATGATTGTGACACTGCAGGGCCCTGGGAAGCAAGGGCCATTGTGACACTGAGGGGGCAGGCACTAAGAGGACCATGGGACACTGTTTAGGACATGGCAGCACAGAGCCAAGGGGCCATTGTGACACTGTGGGGCTGAATGGAAGCAAGGAGTCCATGGTGACAGTCTGGGTCCTGGTGGAACCACAGAGGCCACTGTGACACAATTGTTCTCAGGGGCCTTGTGGGTGGGCCTTGGGAACCAAGGAGGCCATTGCCATGCTTCATTCCCAGGACTGAATCCAAGGAACCTCCCCTGGGTCCCTTGTGACACTGAGGCTGGGATGAGGTGTCTTGGGACACTTTCCATTGTGACCCTGCAGAACCAAGGTCTTTCCATTGTCCACTCTGGGCCTCATGGAACCAAAGGGGCTACTGTCCATCATGGGACATGGACTGGCCTGGGAGTGGGACACCCATTGGAACCAAGGAACCAAGCCATTGCATCCAGACTGGAACTGCCAGGTGATCCATTGTGACACTGCAGGGCCCATGGATCCAAGGGACCATTGCTCCAGCTGTGACACTGTGGGTCCCATGGAACCAAAGGGACATTGTGACACTGGGGATCCATGGAATCATGGGATCATTGGGACACCTGGGGCCTTGGTGATGAGTCAGGATCTGCTGGAGGGTAGGAGGGCTCTGCACAGGGCCCTGGACAGGCTGGATCCAGGGCCCAAATCCAACAAGGGAGGTTTAACAAGTCCAAGTGTCGGGTCCTGCACTTTGGCCACAACAACCCCTGCAGCACTACAGGCTGGGGACAGAGTGGCTGGACAGCAGCCAGGCAGAAAGGGACCTGCAGGGACTGATGGTGCAGGCTGGACATGACCCAGCAGTGTGCCCAGGTGGGCAAGAAGGCCAATGGCCCTGGCCTGGATCAGGAATGGTGTGGCCAGCAGGAGCAGGGCAGGGATTCTTCCCTGTGCTGGGCACTGGTTGGGCAGCACTTGAGTGCTGTGTCCAGTTCTGGGCCCCCAATTTGGGAAGGACATGGAGGGGCTGGAGGTGTCCAGAGAAGGGCAAAAAAGGCTGGGAGGGGGAACACAAGTCCTGTGAGGAGTGGCTGAGGGAGCTGGGGTTGTTTATCCTGGAAGAAGAGGAGGCTCAGGGGAGACAAGGCAGGTCAGGGCACAGGTTGGACTTGATGATCTCCAAGGACTTTCCAACCTTGCTGATTCTGGGATTCTCTGAAACCACCCTTGAGCAGTTGCAGGATGAAGCCCTGGGCCTCCTCTTCAGCAGCTCCAGCAGCCCAGGTCCCTCAGCTTCTCCTGCCAGCCCCAAAGCCCATCCTGTCAGTCCTGCAGAGCCTCTGCAGCTCCTCCTCATTGCCCAGAACAGGAGCCCAGAGCCAGACACAGCAGTCCAGATGTGCCCCCTGGCCTGGGGTGCCTGTGACAAGGGAGCAGCACCAGGCACTGCGGAGCCTGCAGACGATTCCTGCAGCACTTGTAGATGATCCTGCTCCCCAAGGGAGGTTCCCATAGGGCCAAGTCAGGAAACTGCAATGGGGAGTGGGGCCAGAGGAAAGGGGGACAGGAAACTCCCAGCTGATGGGGAACAAACTTTCTGGCTGAGTGCAGAGGCCAGGACAAAGCGCTGGCCCCAGGGCATTTGCACGCCCTCAGGTTCATGTCCCCACAGCAACAGCATGGG
>JALJVW010003269.1:0-13816 GCA_024865655.1 Emberiza elegans
TTCATGTCTTTCTACCATTTGACACTCAGAACTAACCATAATATTTTGTCTCTCATATCAGGAATGTTCCTGCCCAGGATTCATGGCAGAAGCGACAGAGAGCAGACAAACTGACAATGGTTTTTCAAACACTTTGCTAAACATTTTGAACAAGCAAAACTGAGTCATGCTTTTTCTCCATCAAATGCACAACACTGGTGCCAATGTCTGGCAAAAGCACAATCAGCACCGATCAAAACCGCACCTTGGCAGCTGCAAAGGCACATGAGCGCATAGACGCCAGCAATTTTCAATCCTGCCATTTACCTTCCAAATTCTCAAGGAATAACGGAATTCCAGGCATCAGGAAATTGTGAATGCTCCAGCTGCTCTCCCCAGTTCCCATGGAATAATGGCTTCCAGGCGTCAGGAACTCAAATCCTCCAGTTCTACCCAAATCCCCCAAAACTATGGAATGTGGCACTCTGGGCATTAGTGTCATGACCTGCCCCAGATGAGGGCTATAGGCACAGAGGATTTTACAAGCATTCCAAAATCAATCACTTTTGTTTATTAAATCACAACAGAAAGGTATTGGTATTGAGGGTCCAGGAAAAGGAAAGATAAGGAAAAAGGGAGGAAAAGGGGATATAGGTTTGGGGGTTATAGCTACTGAGACATGGTGCTTGCTTTATCGGAGGGTCCAGCTGTCCGTCGAAAGCTCATCAGGTCACGCCCGGGGAGATCTCAGAGTCACAGCTGAAGCTGGTCTCTAGTTATACCCTTTCTCGTTGGGGGAAGGGGATAATCACAACTGCGTCGAAAGTTTGAACAGGTAGTCCATGTTCTTGGCATTAAATGAGGGCCATTGTTTTCATAGCTCAGTGGTCGCGCCTGTGCTCATGTTAAGCAACCTCCCCCCCCTCCCTGCTTTCACTGTGCACTCCCCCTCCGAATTGGGAGGGGGTTTGAGTCGCAGTCTTCGGGCAAGGGGGTGCAAGGGGGGTCCTCTGTACAAGATTGTGTCATCCCAACTCCTTGATGAAGGGGCTTGCCTTTCTGGTTGTATCACGATGGTGAGGAGCAGGCAAGGGGGGGGAGGTCTTCCAGAAGAGGGGCGCTTCCCGTATCTCAAGCCAGTCAGGCCAGGAGGTGGGGAGAAAGTTCAATCCATTGTTCAGAGAAGGTAAGAACGGCCTCCGAGTTCAGTGTGGCGTGCTATGCAAACAGTCAAATGGTGTACTGAGAAGCACACGATTTTTCCCTCCACCAGTCCAGCGGTCACAGTGGTCTCCCAAGGCAAGCGTGAGACAGAAAAATGGAGGGTAGTTTTGGATAGACTCTCACAGGTGCCCAGCTGTGATTGGATCTCTCTGCAGAGGCACCTGAGGGAGATCATGGGCACCTTGATGGATGAGGTTCCCTGCCAAGGGCCGGGTCCCAGTCTCCTCACAACCATCAACCCTGCTCTGGGTCCTCCACTCTGCCTGTCAGGGCCCAGCATGGTGCCAGGATCATCAAGGGAGCTGAGGTGTGCTGGAGGCAATGCCCTCTCCATCCATCAGGTGTGCCGTGGTGCTCACAGCAGCCTCAGAGGCTCTGCCCCCATGGCCTCCCTGGTGGGCAGCCTCTGTAACCAGCTCCTGCAGAGACCCTGGCACCTGTGGGCCTGCACAGACAGCCTGGCCGGGCTCTGCTGGCCTCTGGGCCAGCAGAGGGCCCGGCCATGGCTAGCCATGGCAGGAACAGGGCCTGAACCCCTCAGGAGGATGGAGCTGGGCCACAGCCAAACTCAGCCCAGGCCAAATGGCTGGGCTCAGGCAGCCAGGGCTGCCAAGGCCTGGGCACAGAGGCTGGCACTGACAAATGTCCTGGGCCCCTCTCCTGCTCTGTCCATGCCACCAAAGGGCACAGGCAGCCTCCTCAGTGAAGAGCCACTTGCCTCTTTGCAATGCCTTGCACAGGCTGGGATGAGCCCCCCAGGCCTGGCCTAAGTCCTGCCCCAGCACCCTCAGCCAGGCTGAGATGGACACTGATGGTTTCTGGGCCAGGCTCTCGAGGCCCTTCCCAGCCCAGCTCCTGCAAGCTCTGCCAGCCCTGGGCTCAAACCAGGCAGTGACCTGGATAATCCACCTCCTCCCTGTCCTGGCCCAGCCCTGGCCCTCTGGCCCCACAGCTCTGCTCAGGCCAGGAACATCCTGGGCACTTGTCCTCAGCTCCTGCCAAGGCACTGGGGCAGGACTGCAGCTGCCACAGGACTCAGCCCCAGCCATGGGGGAAGGTGTGGCCAAGGGGTGGGAGGCTCTAAACCCAGCCTGCCCCCTCGGGCCTGAGGTGCTGGGAGGCTCTGCAGCCCTGCTGCCATCCCATCTGCCAGGGCAGCACAAGAGCCTCAGCAATGTCACACACTGCTCCTGCTCACAGGCCCAGGGGGATGTCATAGTTTGCTCTGGGGCAGACCACTGCCCTGTGATGCCCATTTCTGTTCATTGCTGCTCTGATGGGGATGGATCCTCAGCCACTTGGACGTTGCTGATGAATTTTAATACTCCTGAGGGTTCTTCTTTCATGAGCTTTTCACTTCAGGAATTCAGTGAGAAAGGCTCATAAACATTTGCTCAAAACACGTGAACAAGAAAAGATCCCGGGAATAATTTAGATTCTCAATTCTTCTCTGATTAATTGGATTTCACAAGTGTATTCAAAGTGACTATATGATACTGAAAACAATACAGATAAAATTGCTCTGTCATGTTTAGTTTTCTTTTCCTGTTTATAGATTGGTATCAGGAATGTCCAATTGATATTGACCCCCAGCAACTTCTAATGCAGTCTGAATAAATGTGAAAAATCAAGACCCATCATGGCTGACAATGGAGCTTTTTGTGAGAATTCTCCCAAACTTCCCTCAAACCCCTGGCACTCCTATGGATCAGGAATGGTGTGGCCAGCAGGAGCAGGGAAAATTCTTCCCTGTGCTTAGTCCGATTGGGCAGCACCTCAAGTGCTGTGTCCAATTCTGGGGAGTTTTTTTAGGAAGGACATGGCAAAAGCATGTCCAGAAGAAGAAACAACTCTTTGGTTGGATGGGGTGGAAACACAAGTCCTGTGAGGAGCAGCTGATGGGCTGGGATTGTTTATCCTGGAGATTTTCAGGGTCAGGGGGACAAAAGGCAGGGTCAGGGCACAGGTTGGACCTGATCTCAGGATTTTTCAACCTTGCTGATTCTGGGATTCCCTAGAACCACCCTTGGCAGTTGATGACAGGATGAGCCCTGGGCCTCCTCACAGGTGCTGGGATCAGCCCAGGATCCATCAGCAGGGGGATGAGGGAGCTGTGGATGCCCATCCTGTCAGTCCTGCAGAGCCTCATTTCCTCAGTCATTGCCCAGAACAGGGGCCCCAGGAGACACTGGAGGTGCCAGATGTGAGCCCATGGCCTGGGAAGTGCCTCTGGAAGGAGCAGCTGGGGCACTCCAGGCCTGCAGACAATTCCTGACCTGGGTGGATGATCCTGCTCTCATGGAACATTCCCATGGTGCCAAGTCAGGAACTGCAATGGGGATGGGGCCAGAGGCCAGAGCCAGCCAGGGTGGATTTGTTTTGCAGGCAGGTCCTGCCTGCAGGGGTTGGGCTTTAACCAGGAAGAAACCTGTGCAAGGGAAAGGCTGTGGATGTTGTGAAGCAAGGACTGCTGAGGGGCAGTTTGGGGGGTCTCTGACAGCATTCCCTGAAAAGCTGCAGCCCACAGTGGGACAGGAAACTCCCAGCTGATGGGAAACTTTTAAGAGCTGGCTGGAGGCCAGGACAAAGAGAGTGGGGGGATGGTGCTGCACCCAGCCCTGTCCAGGCACTGGTGCTGTCCCCAGGGATCTGATGCTGGGCCCAGTCCTGTTTAATATCTTCACTGATGATCTGGGTGAGGGGATCAAGTCCACCATTACAAATTGGGGCTGGCACCAAGCTGGGTGTGAGTGTGGATCTGCTGGAGGGCAGGACACCTGACACAGCCTTGGGCTGCACCAGGGAGGTTCAGGCTGGACAATAGGGAGAAGTTCTTCACAGAAATGGTGAGTGGGCATGGGAATGGGCTGGCCAGGGGAGGTGGCAGAGTCACTGTCCCTCTCCAGTGGCACTTAGTGGCATGGTCTGGGTGACAAGGCAGTATTAGGGCATTGGTTGGACTTGATGATCCCAAAGGTCTTTTCCAGCCTATTTGATTCTGTCATTCTGTGATGATTGGGACACTCTGGGATTGCACTGACACTGCAGGGCCTGTGGAACTAAGAGGACCATGGTGACACTGTGCAGCCCCCAGGAACCAGGGGGGCATGGTGGGGTGGAACCAGGGAATGGAACCTGGGTCCTAGAGTGACACTGGTGCCATTGTGGAACCTCTCCTGGGCCAACCCTGGGCACACTGCAGGGCCTCATGGAACCAAGAACCAAGGCATTTGACACTGCAGGGATCCTGTGCAACCACCAAGGACCACTGTGATTCTGACAAGGAATCTGTTGTGGACACTGTGTGGCCTCATGGAAACAATGAGTCCATTGTGACACTGCAGGATCCTTAAGAACCAGGGACCACTGTGACCTTTGGGACCTCATGTAACCATGGGAAGCACCATTGTGACACCTGGGGCCTCATGGAAAGTCTCCCAAGCTGGTGGAAGTGCAATTTACATTGTAGGAGAGTTCTGACAAGGTGGACTGGCTGGATGGGACCCAACAAGGGAGGCTTAAAGGTCCAAGGCAGGCATGGGTGACACACAAGCAACCCCTGCACGAAACATTTATAGGCTGGGGAAACCAGCCAGGTCATCAAGGGACCTGCTTGGAACAGGCTGTGGCATGACAGTTGCAGTGGCACAGAATGCCAAGGATGTTCCATGGGACAACTGGCAAGTGGGGCCCTGGGACAAAAGAGGTTGAACTGTTTCCACAGGAGGCCTGGTGAAGAAAACTGCCCCATTGCTGAAGTACAGGCAAAGGGGCAATTTGTGGTCTGGACAGCAGGTGGGCAGAAAGGGACCTGCAGGTCCTGATGGACAGCAGGCTGGACATGCTGAGGCAGCCCTGCCCAGGTTTGCAAGATGGCCAATGGCTCCTGGCCTGGATCAGGAATGGTGTGGCCTCAGAGCAGGGTCCCTGCTCTACTCCAGCACTGATCTGCCCCCAGCTCTGCACACAGACATTGCTGCTGCAGCTGCCCAGAAGGCAACAAAAGGGCATCTCTGCAGAAAGCTCTGCTGGGAGATCCTTTAGCACCTTTAAAGCCACCAAGGCACAGCCCCTCATTGACACATTCTGTGGCCACAGGGAAGGTGGAGAGAAACAAAATGAGAAATGGCCAAAAACAATGGCATGCTGTTTGTGGACAATATGAAAAAATTAAAACTGGGGCAAAAAGAAAAGAACAAAATGAAACCAAAAATGTATCAAAACTAATTTTATTGGTGGTGATTTGGAGAAATTCCCAGCAGTTTCCTTTGCAGTGCCCATCCTGTCCTGCTGCAGCCTGCCTGCCACCCCCAGGGCTGTGAGAGCCCCTGGTTCCAGGTTGGTCAGGCCCTACAGCAACACCAGGGCCACCAGGGCAGCGGGGCAGGGAGTGTGCAGCACTGGCAACACCAAGTGCCCTGCTGCTGCTGGGCTGGGCTGGGGGGCCAGCCCTGATCTGCCCCAGCTCTGCAAACAGACATTGCTGCTGCAGCTCCAGAGAAGGCAGGTGAAAAGGGCATCTCTGCAGAAAAGGACTTTGCTGGGAGATCCTTAGTTCCATTTAAAGGGCCCCTGCAAGACTGCACTGGGTCCTCATTGACACAGTCTGTGGCCACAGGGAAGGTGGAGAGAAACAAACCCCCAATTGAATGGCACTGCTGAATGACATTTTTGGAGGAAACAGGAAAAATCTGAAAAACAAAAGAAGGGTCCCAAAAAAAAACCAAAACAACAAGTATCAAAATTGATTTTATTACAAGTGATTTGCAGAAATTGGCCAGCAGTTTAATGTTTTGAAACCATCCAGTCATCAGTCTCCACACTGCACTGTTTTTGCTCCTGGTTCCTCAGGCTGTAGATGAGGGGTTCAGGGCTGGAGGCACCACTGAGTGTTGAACTGACAGGGCCAGATCCAGGGATGGGGAGGACATGGATCTTCCTGGTGAGAAAAAACACTGTGCCAGTGCTGAGGAACACAGAGACCACGGCCAGGTGAGGGAGGCAGGTGGAAAAGGCTTTTCCATGTCCCTGCTCAGAGGGGATCCTCAGCACAGCCCTGAAGATCTGCACATAGGAGAAAACAATGAACACAAAACAGCCCAAGTGCCAAACAGATGCAGAAACAGCAAGAAGCCCAAGTTCCCTGAGGGGGATTTGGAGCAGGAGAGCCTGAGGATCTGGGATTTCACAGAAGAACTGGCCCAGGGCATTGCCATGGCACAGGGGCAGGAAAATGTGGCTGGCTGTGTGCAGCCCTGTGGGAGAAAGGCACTGGCCCAGGCAGCTGCTGCCATGTGGGCACAAGTTTCTGCTGCCCAGGAGGGTCCCGTAGTGCAGTGGTTTGCAGATGGACACGTAGCGGTCCTAGCACATGATGGTCAGGAGGAAAACTCTGCTGAGATGAAGAACAAAAAAGAAAAAGAGCTGAGCAGCACATCCTGTGTAGGAGATGTTCCTGGTGTCCCAGAGGGAATTGTGCATGGCTTTGGGGACAGTGGTGCAGATGGAGCCCAGGTCAGCTGAGGGCCAGGTTGAGCAGGAAGAAGAACATCCTTTGTGTGCAGGTGGTGGCGCAGGCTGCTGATGATGAGGCCATTGCCCAGGAGGGCAGCCAGGGGAGATGCCCAGCAAAGGCAGAAGTGCAGGAGCTGCAGCTGCCACCGTGTCTGCCAATGCCAGCAGGAGGAAGTGCCTGATGGAGCTGCTGTTGGACATTTGTGCCTTGGCATTGGGATCTGTAAAAAAGTAATCATGGAATAGTTGGGTTTGGAGAGGACTTTAAATATCCCAGCACAGCCTGGCCCCACTTTCCCCCACTGCCTGCCCAGGGCTCTGCCTGCCTGGAGCTGTCCCTGCCAGCAGCTGCTTCCCTGCCCAGGGGCTGGGCCCTGCCAGTGCTGCCAGAGCCCAGCCCAGCCCTGGGGCTCAGCTCTGCCCTGCAGACCCCTCCCAGCTCAGGCACTGCCCAGGGGGCAGCTCTGGCTCTGCAGGCTCTGATGGCAACATCAGAGCAACCCTGAGGAGGCTGGAATTGCCACAACACTGATGCTGCCTCTTTTGGGGGCCTGTGCTGATTTCTTGTCACTGCCTGGTTTATTCAGATCTGAGAGAAGATTTTTTTAAATTTTCTCTCAACCTGAACTGACAGAGATGAATATCTCTGTGCAATTTCCCATCCCAGCAACCCAAGCAATAGATTAAAAAAGCAGGATTTTCCCTTTTATGGTTCCCCTGCCTCCTGTGCTCCATTTATAATCTACTTGGAAATGTTCTGGTTAAATGAGTGCCTGGGGGAGCAGTCCTGAACAATGCATCTGCAGCATCCTCCCACACAAGGAGAACACTTCCAAGCCTGACCAGCTGTCTCCTCCCACCCAGATCTTGTCCCCAGTGCTGGGAGCAGCTGCCAGGGCTGGCTGAGAGCTGTCCTGGCAGGCAGCAGAGTCCCTGCCCCAAATGGGGTTAAAGGACCCTGCTCTGCAGGACAGCCTGGGCACCCCTGGCTGCTCTGCACAAGAGACAATCACAGAATGTACTCACAGGGTCTGTAGGCATTGGGATGTTCCAGCTTTTAGGAGATGGCTCCAGGAGCTGCAGCTGCATTGTCCTGCAGCCAGAGGTTCCTGTGCCAAGGGCTGGCAGTGATTCTGCCCCAGGCACTTCTCAGCACCTTCCCAGCCCTGACTGATTGAAGCTCTCTGTGCCTCTGTGCTGTGCCTGGGCTGGCTGCAGGCAGTGCCCCAGCCCTGCTGGGCTGGCAGAAGAGCTGCTCATCAAGAGAAATGTGCTTTTGAAGCTCTTCTTGGTTACCAGGAGCTGCCTCTGTGCCAGGAGCCCAGCCCAGCTCAGCAGCACAGACACAGCACAAGGACTTTAATGAGCCTCTGGGGCTTTGTGCTCAGGCCCTGAACATCAGTCCCTGAGAGGGAGCTGAAGAAACCTCTCCAGAACTCCAAGTCAGAATCCAACTCCAAAGTTTCTTGGACTTTTAATGGGTCCCACTGAGGGACACGACTGAGAAAGTGTCCCCAGGCCCCAGGCAGAGCAGAGAACTGGAGGCAGTGATGACAGGTGGGGACAAGAGAAGCCAAGTCTTGGTGCCCTGGGGGGCAGCAGGGTCTGTGCCACCAAGGGCTGGGAGGAGACACCTTGTCCTGAGGCCCTGGGGCCTCCTGGCACAGCCCCAGCCAGGCTGGGCACTGTCAGCCCTTGTCCTGCCCTCAGCATCCCCCCCAGCCCACATCCCAGTGGCCTCAAGGATCTGCTGGAAGGAGTCCCTGGGGAGCCTTGCTCAGCAATGGCCCTGGGGGCTCCTTCATGCTCCTGCAGGGACTGCAGGTTTTCAAAGGACTTTGGGTTTGGCTTTTTGCCTTGGAGTCTCTGAGAGGTTTGTGCAATCATGGCCTCCAATTATCTGCTGTAATTAGTCCCTGAGAGGCTTTGTCAGTAACCACACTCAGTGGGGCTCATTAATACTTCAGGGTACTTCAGTTATTTTATGGTACTTGGTGTTTCCCTTTTGATACAGACTCTGTGAGAGGTTTGTGCAGTCATGGCCCCAATTATCTGCTTTAATGTGTCCCTTGAGAGTTTTGTACCAACATTCAGTGGGGCTCATTAATGCCTTGAGATACTCAAGGTTTTTAAGGTACTTTATGGATTTTAGAATAGTTTTAGGTACTTTTAAAGATTTTCCTGCCCACACTGAGTCTCTGAGAGGTTTTTGTTGTATCCCGTCCTCAATTCTCTTCTCCAAGGAGTCCATGAGGAGCCTGTGTTGGTATTTTCCCCCTTTCTGTTTTAAAACAAAGATGGAACTGAAAGAATTTTGTAAGACTTTCTAAAAGCATCCAAACAAACATGGGACAATTAACAATAGAACAACAACCACTAAGAGAATTAATAGTCCTGTTTTCACTAGACATCATCCAACCCTTTAGTCTCTTGGATTGGAAGAGTTTTTTGAACCAGTCTTTGTTTTCCACTTGAACCTTCTTGAACCCTTCCTTCAGTACCTGAATGCTCTTGTGGATTGACTCGCTGTGGCTGGAGAGGTTCGTGCAACACATCCATCACAGTCTACACAGCCATGCCCATGTGCCCAGAGTAAAAACTCTATCGCTGTTCTGCAAGGTGGCATGTCTGATGGTCTCTGTATCTGAGAGCAGGCCACTCAATGTGAGGGAGGTAGAATTGGTTTGCTTAATTAACAGGCACCCAAGATGGTCTAGTTGTCTTAAAGCTTTAGCTGCAGCCACCCACGGTAGTCCAGATCGGGGTTGCTACCATCTGATACCTGGATTAAAGCTTTCAAAGCCATCTCTTGGATATCATCCAATACTTCTCTGGGGATACCTGCTGCTTGATCAACTGGTAGGCTGTGTTCTCCTTCTCCAGCTAGATGGTTGATTGTCAATTCTGCCCCTTGCCTCATTATTAGCATAGTCTGCTATTAATTGATTTAGTAAACACTTCCATCCCCCTTCCCACAGGGTGTATTCTGTAGGTGACAACAACATGGTCATAATATATTTTTTAAATCATGGGGGTTAAGACATGTGCTGTAAACATGGCCCTCATTAGGCCATTAAAACAAGGGTAAGTCCTTCCTATGGTCTTTAGCTGCCCTACACAGATCCTTGATTTCCCTGTAAACCAATGGCTGATACCTGGGATTCTGCCCCTTCTTTCATAAATACAGGGGCAATGAGGATTTTCGAGAATATTTGCCAGTCTCCTTCCTTATCTGCTTCCTTCCAAATCCTTTCCTAGGGATCTTCTGGGGTTGAGGGGTGAGGTGGCTCTGGGGAATCCAAACTGTCTTCTGGGGAGGAAGAATAATTTGGAGCAGAAACATTTGGATTAGAAATAGTGTGACAGTTGGGTTTAGTATCTTTGATCATGAGGTTATATTGTTACCAGAGGGTGAGACAAAGGGCGCTGCCATTTAGTCAGGTGTTGGGGAAGAAGGGCCTTGATTTAAGATGGCGGACTTCCAGGGTGGAGTTCTGGAGGCATGGCCCAGGGTGAAGGTGGAATGATTGACAGTAGGGCATGACCCACAGTTGTGGGGGTGGAGTCTGGAGGTTCATTCAGGGCAGAAGAGAAGGTTGTGGTAGCAGGAAGATGGAGGAGGCCAAGATGGAGGGAGGATGGTTGGGCTCCTGAGCCACATTCAGGCTCCTTCCATCTTGAGTCTCCAGGGCATGATGCTCCAAGACTGCGCTGGCCATTGCCATCTTGGACCATTGTGGAAGGTCTGAGAAAGCCCCAGGTTTGAGGGAGGTCCTGAGTTAGGAGTGACAAAATGGATTGAGTTTTCAACACACTGCTTGCTGGTGAAGGGTCTCAAGGATGGTGTGGAAGATGGGGAGCATGCAGGGTGCAATGGGGTCCCTTTTGATTCAAAAGGTTTACAATTTAACTCCCACTGAGTCCCAAAATTCAGTGGTATGGATTTTGTCAGCAGATTGTCTGGAAAATTTTTAATGATCCACCTCATGATTGATTTTAATTCATTCTTTGAAAATATTTTGTCATGATCAGTGAAATTAATTAAAGCATCCATATATGCTCCTTTCTTTTTTGGACATCTGGCTGCCCATTTTTCTCTTTCTCTGCCTTATGGGGAAGAGCCACTGGAACACCCCAAATCAATTATGGGACATGGGTGCATATTGAAAAAACAAAGTGGCAAAATGGGCAATAAATGTCTTACATTTCCCCAAACCCACCTGCAATCCTATGCAGGTGAAACTGTCGTTGTCCCTGCAGATCCTGGGCAAGGTCCCTTAAAAGCAACAATGAATCCACTGGGCCTGGCACAATCCAAAATCCCTGGGAGCACTGGCCTATCCATCAGCTAACCCCAGCTGATGTGACTGACACAGGAGCCCTGAATGTCATGGTCCCTGTTTGGGCACCAAATGTCACAATGAAGGTGGCTGTGCGACAAACCTCTCTGGTTCCCTGACTTCAGGGCAAAGTTGGTAAAAATGAAAAGCAAGCAGGTTCAATGGAGTTGTTTAAAAAGAACTTTAGTAACAGGGTGAAAAACAATAAACATGGAGAAGTCAAGAACAGTATGAGGGCAGGGATCAAAGACCTGAGACAAAGGGAAGCAACAACATGTACACTTGGGGTAGAACACTCTAGAACAATAACCATATAGGGAAACAAGCAATAAACCAATAGGGGAGTAGAACCTGGACAAGTTATCATAACAACACTAAAGGCTTATGGGGGAACTCTCAAGCTCACCCTAAGATAAACAAATGATTCCCAGGGCTTGAAACTCATGCCCAATTCTTTTGGGATAAAATCTGTCTGACTCTGAGTTACAGCTGGGCTAACTCCCACACCACTGCTTTGCTCTGGCCCCTTGGGACCATGCAGCCCAACAGAGCCACAATGATGTCATTGGTTCCATGAGGCTCTACAGTGTCACAATGGTCCCTTGGATCCATGGTGCTCTGCAGTGTCACAATGACCCCTTCATTTCACAGGCTCCCAAATGTCACATTGGTCCCCATAGGAAGGAAACCATAGAGCCCCCCTGTTTCAGGAGCTGATGAATGGCAGCCACCAGAGGCCAAGGCAAGCCTGACCTGTCTGTCCTGGCAGGTTTGCTGTGAGCAACCCTTGGATATTTGAAATTATGACTGCGGAGTCCTAATTTCAAGCATTTGTGCCTGAAGAAGAGGGATATTTTTTTTTTCATAAAAAGAAAAGCAGAAAGGCCTTTCCAGTGTTTGGAAAACAGGTGAATGCTGGCACTCAGTAATCAAAGACCAGCCAGACCTGTCTGTCCTGGCAGCCTTTGTCTGGCAGTAATCCTTGAATACACAGAAATTTGGAGGTGGAATCCAAATTTTGGCCATGGATGCCTGGAAAAAATGGACAGTTCTTTTTCCATAAAAAGAAAAGCCCAGAGCCCCCAGTGTTTCAGGGGCAGATGGGAGTGGCCTTCCACATTCAAGGTCACCCAGACCTGTCAGGTGACCCCTGGGAGGCCAAGGCAGCCCACACCTATTTCATGTTCCCTTGGTTCCACAGGGGCCCTGCAGTGTCACAATGGTTCTCTTGCTTCCATGATGCCCTCTGGTGTCATAATGGCCCCTTAGTTACACAAGTTTTAAGGATCTCAATGGTCTCCATGGTTCCACATGGCCCCACAGTGTCCTAATGGTCCTTGGGTTCCATGAAGCCCCTGTGTTCCATGAAGCCACTCTGTGTCACCATGGTCCCTGGATTCCATTGGGGCCCAGTAGTGCAACAATAATCTCCTTATTTCCACAACTTCCCATAGTGTCACAATGACTCCTTCCTTTCATGAGGCCCTGCAGGGTCACAATGGCCCTTTGGTTCTGTGGGGCCCCACAGTGTCACAACAGTCTCCATAATTCCATGGGACCTTGCAATGCCACAATGGTCTTCATGGATCCACAGTGCCCTGCAAGATCAAAAAGGCCCTTTGGCTCCATGAGACCCCTGAAATGCAGCAATGGCCTCTTGGTTCCACAAAGCCCTGCTGCTTCACACTGGCCCCTTGGGACCATGCAGCCCAACAGAACCACAAAGATGTCCTTGGTTCCATGAGGCCCCACAGTGTCACAATGGCCCCTTGGATCCATGGGCACCACAGGGTCACAATGTTCCCCTTGGTTCCTCAAGTTCCTACAGTGTCTGTGGCCCCAGGTTCCCAAGGGCCTGCAAGTGTCACCATGGCCAAATTGGTTCAATGCCCTTTGGCTGCCCTGCAGTGTCAAAATGGTCTCCATAGGAAGGAAACAAGTGAGCCCCAGTGGTGCAGGGGCAGATGAGAGGCAGTCACCAGAGGCCAAGTCTAGCCAGACTTGACTGTGCGGGCAGAATTTTGTCTGGGAGTAACCCTTGGATATACAGAATTTTAGACACAGAATCCAAATTTGGCCATGGGTGCCTAGACAAGAAAGACAGTTCTTTTCCATAGGAATAAAAAGCACAGAGCCCCAGTGCTTCATGGTCAGATGGGAAGTGGCCCTTGACATGTCAAATTCAGTGGGACCTGTCAGACAGACCCCAGGAGGCCAAACCAGGCAGACCTGTTCCATGTTCCATTGACTTCATGGGTCCTAACACTGTCACAATGGTCTTGATTCCATGAGGTCTGGCACTGTCACAATGGCTTCTTGGTTTCATGAGCCCCAACAGAGTCACAAGGGTCCATTGGCCTCACGCAGCCTCGCTGTGAAACAATGGCTTCTTGTTTCTGTTTTAAATCAATCACATTCAAACCACAGTTTGATCATTGATCCACTGCTTCCACAGGGCCCATGATTTGCACAATGGTCTCCTTGATTCCATGATTCCTGGATTCCCCAGTGTCACCATTGTTTCCTTGGATCTCCATTGTCACAACTGACCCATGGTTCCTTGAGGTTCTATGGTGTCACCGTGATGCTGTCAAAGGCTGGATGAGATCGATGTCCGAGACACCTTGGGATGCTCGGAATGCCTGTGTGGGGCCAGGGCTGGGTCAGGCCTTGGTTTGTGGTGGGACAGAGCCCTGGCCTGGCAGGCTGTCAATCACACAGCAGGGCTGCACTAACCTAGCTCTGATTGGCCCAGCTGT
>JALJVW010003270.1:0-10460 GCA_024865655.1 Emberiza elegans
CATGGCATGATGACATGTGTGACGCGGCATGACATGACATGACATGACATGTTATGACTTATGACATGACATGACATGACGACATGACATGACATGACACTTGACATGAGTATGGTATCATATCAGCCTTCTAGGAACATGGAGTCAGATTTTGGGCTCACCTTGTCCTTGGGACCCTATCAAACTCAACACACAAGAACTGTTTTGTCCTCTTTCTATTTCCATTATGGATTGATTTCAGCAATGTCAAATAATGTGACCCCAGAACCTTAAAATTCAGTCTGAACAGATATGAAAATCAAAGGCTCTCTCTGTGGCTAACAAACAATATCATTTTGTCCCCCTCACCATTTCCCTCAACCCCTGGCACTCCTATGGATCAGGAATGGTGTGGTGTAGTGAACCCCAAGGGATACAGGAAAACTTGGAGAATTGAATGCTGGGTGTTCCCTGAGCAAGTGTTATCTTATTCCTCTGACCCGACCGATATTTGGAACCCTTAAACCTGGCTGGTTTTGGATCCATGCCAAGGCTATAAAAAGAAACCCTCTGTACCCCCTTTTTTGGAGAAGAAGAATGCTGTCCCTTGGCGGACCTCCCGAATAAACCTTCACTGCGAAATTCGGGCGTTTTCTCTTCCCTCTCTCTTTCTGTCATGGCCCACTGCGAGCGATTCCTCCTAGCAAGCCCTGAGCTGAACTCACTAAAGAGCTGAATCACTATAAGCTGAATATCACTGCTTGCTAGGAAGAGCTTGGCGGCTTTTGGTCCCCTCGCTTAATTCAGTCATTGGGTCTCTGCCAGAGACTTGTTGTACTGAGCTAGCTGGGCATTCATATGATAATAATCGGGCGTACCTAGAGGTCTCCCACTATTATTACAAGTGGGCGCCACGACGTTCATGCAGATCCTTTGAGAGTCCTACTTTGAGCATCGAACCCCGGGCTTCAGTCAATTAAGTTCTAACGCCGTTTCGCTGGGAAAATGGACTTTTCGTTTTAGAATGAGACTTCTTTTCCCAGCGGTCAGTTCGACCCTCACTTCTACCATCTGAACATAGACTGTTAGAAAGGAGAATTGACTAAGGCCTTCCACAGAATTCACCCCAAAGTTGGTATGTATAACCTTCTTTCTTGTGGCAGCTCTTTTGGGGTTCTGATTGTTTTGAGTTTTTTCTTTTTTTTTTTCTGTTTTTTTTTTTGGAATGAATATGGGTGTAACTACACCCCAAAGCTTTCTGATATCGAGAGAAGTTCATTTAACCATTGTAGAAATTTATCTACTTCTTAACTTTTCTTTTCTTCTGTAAGCTTTCAAAAAGCAATCTTAGCGATTTATTTTTATGGATTTCCATTTCCTGAAACTAATAAGAACACTGTTACTGGCGATTCCTTTTGGGACAAAATTGGTAACACTCTCTCTATATAACTCAAAACTGACAAGATTTCTCTGTAACTAATTTCTTGCCTTTATTTCATTTTATAACTAAAAGTGTTCAGAATTTTAACCGAAAAACTCTTACCAAACGTCACTCTGTCAGTGGCTTCAGCGAATGCAAATAGCTCAGTGAACTCTGCCCATCTGGCCCGGCCACCACTTTGCCCATGAGCTCTGAATAACACTTTCTCCTACCACCACCCGGTCCCGGGGGCTCGACCCCACCCCAGTCCTTATCTATCTCGCCATCCTGCACCCCGCCCTGGCCTCTGGTCCATCCCAGGCTCCAGTCGGCTTCCGTCCTCAGCCAATCCCCACGCCGCCCCCTCGCCTCCCGCTCTCTCCTCCGGCCCGCGTCTCCGCCGATCCTCCTCCGCTTTTCCCCCCACCGCCCGCCCGTTTCGTGTTCACCTCCGCGCCGCCCAACCCGGGACCTGCCGCCCCGTCCCCTCCCTTTCCGGTTCCCCGCCTCTGTTCCCCCCTCATCCGGCTGTGGTGGCCCCACCCCCCACCCCTCCTGCCGCCCCTCCCCCGCCTTTCTGCAGCTCTGTCCCCCCCGCCTTTTGTTCTCAGCCCCCTTCCCAGGACAAAATTTTCATTAGTTCGTCCAAACACCTATCAATCCTGTAACCGGCATTTCAATCCGACAGCAGGCCGTGCCCGACTCCCTATCCCCACCCCCCACCTGTTCAGCCCCCCTGTGTCTCCTTCATGGCCTCCTCACCCCTCCCTCCCCCAAGCAGATTTCAGAAACCCCCAAGTTGAAAACCCCCCGTTCCGTCCTTGCTGTACTTCTACTCCTGGTGCCAATAAGCGCCACCCTCTGACCAGCCCTGTGAGCCCTTGAAAAACGTTTCTAAGCGTTAAAGCATAAATCAAATTAATAATACAGTCCTCCTCAGGGCTTCCTCAGTGGAATCAGATTCTGAAACAATTCATTTCAGATCCATGGGCTTTCATTAAAATGGAGTTGTCAAAACTGGTGATTGGGATCTTGCAGAAAATTAATGCATTTCAGTCAGTACTTGCAAGGGGACGGAACAGTTGGAGCCACACGCTAAAGGTGGACAACAATTTCGAATAAGGAATTAGTACAATTAAAAATATAGCTAAAGACCATGGCAGAAGCGCACATATCTTTAGAAATTTTCTAGAAGCTATGTTCTCTGCATATGTTTTACTTCCACATGATGTAAAAATATTGCAAATTGCCTCCTATCCCCAGCAGAATATATGCTATGGGAAAGGGAATTGGAAAAAACATTTGAAAATATTATCAGATTCCTATGCTGCAGATGCTAATAAGACAAATTTTTCAGTGGATCAGCTTGCAGGTGAAGGTGCATTACAACAACCTGCTAATCAATTAGAAACTTTAACAAAGACGCTTTACAAGATGTTGCAACTGCAGCAAAAACCTCTCTGCTTCTCATGCATGATGAGTCACTGCCAACAATGCATTTTCTACTATTAAACAAGGGTTGGATGAAAGTTTTATTAAATTTGTAGACAGAATTAAAGATGCTTTGGAGAAACAGATTGAAAGTGCAGAGGCAAGGGAAGGAACTCTTATATAAGCTTGCTTTGAGTAATTCAAATGAAAGGTGCAAAGCCATTTTGAGGTCCCTACCCGTGGATACAAACCTACTATAGAGCAAATGCTAGAATGCTGTCGCAGCGTCACATGTCCACTGAAAACACAGTGGCTCAAGCTGTCACTAAGGGTATTGCTGAAGGAGTTTCTGGGATTTATGCAGTAATGACTTCTAAAGACCAAGCTAAGTGCCATCACTGTGGCCAATTTGGACATTACATCAAGGACTGTCCTGAGAGATCACCCCCGATACCACCGCTACCCTCATCAGAGACCCCAGATCCAGCAACGCCTCCAGCAGCGTCCGGGAAGCGCCTTGCGGAGCCGGTCCAGGGCCCAGGCGATGACAACAAATCAAAAGGCCATTCAGACCCAACCACGCTTCAGCCCAAGGCGTTCCAGACCACAAGAAAGGATTCAACCACGGGGACAACCCAGATGGGAACCCGCCCGACAACTGGTAACTGCTTTGTCCATTGAGTTTACTAATGATAATGTCCACAGAATTCCCACTGGTAAATATGGACCTAAAGGTGATCCCTCAGACATTTTAATTACAGGGGACTCTCTTAATTGCCCAAAGGAAATATTTGTTGTTCCAGAAGTGCTTATGGTGATGCCAGGACAAGAAATCCTCATCCAGGTATATTGTATGGACTTACCATTTTTCTTTCAAAGGGTACCCCAATAGCACAAGCTTTTTGCTTCCAAAGAATCACAGGGAACAGATACCTCTCAACCCTACAGCCATGTGGGTACAAGTCGTGGGAACATCCAAGCCTTTCATCGAGTGCGGCCTCACCTGCAAAGGAGAGTTGACCCACCTGCCAGGGATGCTGGACACGGTGCTGACGTGACCATCATCGCTCGCTCAGATTGGCCAAAGCGCTGGGAGCTACAACCTGTTGCAGGTATGATTTCCGGGATTGGTGGAAATACAGTATCCATGAGGAGCAAGCACAACATCCTTGTTGAAGGTCCTGATGGTCAGATGGCAACCATCCGCCCATTTGTGGTAGGCCCCCATCACCCTTTGGGGCAGAGACGTTTTATCCCAGTGGGGAGCCACTTTAAGCATTCCCACTCGGGATTTTTCAGTGGGGCCACTGAGTTAGGGCGCTTCCTGAAACACCTCGACTCATCTGGAAAAGTGACAAGCCTATACATGTCCAACAGTGGCCCCTTTCTAAAATTAAGTTGCGGCGCCTAAAGCGCTCTTGTGGAAGAACAGCTAGCTAAAGGTCACATCGTTGAGTCCGACAGCCCTTGGAATTCTCCTGTCTTCGTCCTACCAAAACCTGGGACAAACAGATGGAGGCTTCTCCACGACCTTCGCAGAATCAACGAGGTCATCGAGGACACGGGCTCTCTCCAGCCTGGTTTGCCCTCCCCATCGATGTTGCCTAGAGACTGGGAACTTGTTGTCATAGACATTAAGGACTGTTTTCTTCAGCATTCCTCTACATCCAGATGATGCTCCTCGGTTTGCCTTCTCCGTTCCCTCGCTCAACAACGAGGCCCCGCTCAAAAGATACCATTGGACCGTTCTTCCTCAGGGACTTAAAAACGTCGCCAGTATCTGCCAGTGGTATGTGGCTCATCTTGTCTCCCATTCGGAAATTATTTCCAGATTCCATAATCTACCATTATATGGATGATATCCTGGTGTGTGCTTCAGACAAAACTCATTTGGACAACACAGTTAAAAGACTATTGAAGCCATAGAAAAAGGCAGGGATGGAGATTCGTGAGGACAAAATCCAGTACATCAAGCCATGGACTTACCTTTGAGTCCAGATCCGGGAAAGGACCATCGTACCCCAGCAGATCACTATACTTAATGATCCAAAAACCTTGAGAGACTTACACAGCCTGTGTGGATCCATCAACTGGGTACGTCCACTGCTAGGAATTACAACAGAGGACCTTGTTCCCTTGTTCAACCTTCTTAGGGGACCTAAGGAATTGGACTCTCCTGCACTCTCACAGAAGAAGCCAGAGGTGCTATTGTCAAAGTCAGGAAGCTCTGTCTTCACATAAAGCTCATCGCTTCGACCCCAGCCTGCCTTTCCAGTTCATCATTCTGGGAAAAGCACCCCGATTCCATGGACTGATTTTTCAATGGGACTCTCAGCTTGAGATCCTCTGCTGATACTAGAATGGATTTTTACAAGTAACCAGCCCACAAGACACTTACCACCTACCAGGAGATCATAGCTCACCTAATAAAAAGGCTAGGACTCGCCTTCGCTCTCTTTCAGGTTGTGACTTTGAATGCATATACTTGCCAATAACTCTTACTGATTTTGAGGATCTGATCCAAACTAATGAGAGTCTTCAATTTGCCTTAGACAGCTACACAGGTCGAACCACAGCTCAAATCCCAAAGCACAAACTTTTTTAATTCTAAGAAACCTTTCATTTGATTCCAAAACGAATCCAAAGCGTTAAACCTCTTAAAGCTCTAACCCTCTTTACTGATGGTTCAGGGTCCTCCCACAAGTCAGTGATTACATGGAGACCCCCAAACTCAAGATTGGGAATCTGACATACAAATTGTACAGGGCTCACCACAGATTGCAGAATTAGCAGCTGTAGTCAGAGCTTTTTGAAAGATTTAAAAATGAACCTTTTAATCTGGTCACAGATTCTGCTTATGTTGCTGGTATAGCTATGAGAGCAGAACATGCTCTTCTTAAAGAGGTTTCTAACCCAAAGTTGTACCAACTGCTCTCTAAATTGGTACGCCTAATCTCCCACAGAAAGCAGCCTTACCATATAATGCATGTGAGGTCCCCACGGACCTTCAAAGGTATTATTGCAGAAGGCAACAGGAAAGCAGATGCTTTAGCAATGGTTGTTGAAACTGCTAATATTCCTGACATCTTTGCCCAGGCAAAGCTGTCTCATGTTTTTTTCATCAAAATGTGCCTGCCCTTAGGAGAATGTTCAAACTCTCAAAGGATCAGGCAAAGGCTATTGTGGCTACATGTCCAAACTGTCAGTCCTATCAGATACCATCTATGGGAATGGGAGTCAATCCCAGAGGTCTGAACAGCTGCCAGCTGTGGCAGACAGATGTTACTCACTTTGCACCGTTTGGAAGATCAAAATCGTGCATGTATCGGTTGACACATTCTCAGGAGCTGTGTTTGCATCATCACACGCAGGAGAAAATGCACTGCATACAATAAAACACTTTCTACTCGCTTTTGCCACCCTGGGAGTACCAAAAATCAAAACAGATAACGGACCAGCCTACACTTCCGTAAGTTAAAGGACTTCTTCAATGCATGGGGCATAGCACACAAGACTGGCATACCTGTAAACCCCACAGGACAATCCATCGTGGAAAGGACACATCAAACCCTCAAAAGAGTCCTCAATCAGCAGAACAGAACACGAAAATCACATCTCCAGTGGAAAGACTTTGTAAAGGCTCTCTATGTCATCAATTTTTTGAACTGTTCAGTTTCAGAGCCTGATCCACCAATACTTCGCCACTTTGCAAATTCCACCCAAGCAAAGCTTACTGAAAAACCACCAGTGCTCGTGAAGGATCCTGAATCACATCAATTTTCTGGGCCTTATCAGCTGATTACTTGGGGTAGAGGGACATGCGTGTGTGCTACTGCCATCCGGTCCAAGGTGGTACCCAGGAAAAATGTAAAACCATACTTAGAATCTTGAATACCGCTCCTGCAGATGAAGACAAGAACTCTCCTGAGGCAAACACAAGACCACCTCAGAACCAAACCAGCTCGGCCTGGAGAAGAAGGCGTCGCCGAACTCCCTCTAACACCAGCACAGACCGACCCATCACAAGACAGCAGACAACACTGAGGGACAACATAATGTCCTGCTGCATCAAGCCATAGATAGCCTTAACATGAAAGTGTTTTTGAATTATGTGTTGTTACTCTGTTTTTGCATTTTAAATACCCTATTGTTCCTTTTCTCTAACTTTTTAAAATCCCTCTTGCTTTCTACCCACTCTCTCTCCCTTAGCATAACTTAGAAATTAAAAGAAAAAGGGGAGGACAGGAACAGGAAAAGATCTAGGCAAACCCTCTCATCATAAAGATAACAATTTTGTTTATATTCCCTATCAAGCCCTATTCCTGCCCAAAGATGAAAAATATCTCCGTTGGTGCTGTCCTCACTGCAGCCTGGATGCTCTTCACTGCACCGCATGTCTCCGGCTGGATCAGCCCTCAGCCCAGTCATAATGTCTGGGTAACCTTAGCAAAAACGCTAAAACAGGACAACCTGTGCTTGTCCATGGGAAGCATTGATAACCCACTTTCCACATGTCTAGTAGGAATTCCCTTTGTTGCAGATGATTGGCCTTTTTATAACTCAGAGGTTCTTCGCACCACAGGTAAGAGACCCAATGTGGTTGATACTTGGGACGAGTGGACAAAAATTCTGCCAGATGATAATCAGGAGCCCCAAGAATTGATCTATTGGGGTCCTCCATGGCCACATATTGTGTCAAATTTTACTTTTAGACGTCAAAAAAATAGTAATTGGCCAGGAATTGACCAGAACAAAACACATATCGAAAAGATGTATCACCAATTAACAAAGCCTATAACCGGTGATTTGATGTGCAATTACACGGCTCGCAGGATCTCTGTGTCCTCGCTCCATCCCAAGGTACTACCCAAGGAACGTTTTCATCTGTGGTGACAGGGTTTGGGCAGGGATCCCTTCCCGACTCCAGGGAGGTCCTGTACCCTTGGAAAACTTTCCACCCTTACTCCAAACATCACCCTGTTACATAATTGGAAAAAGGAAAGCGAATCAAAACGCCAAAAAAAAGGTCCCACACTGAATTTGATGAAAATTAGACCCTAAATTGTATGATTGAACAAACTGAAAAAGATTGCGGTCTCCTTGTTTTTTACCATGGGTAGCTGCAGCTAAAGCCCTCGGTGAAATCAGTCACCTTAAAGCTGGCTCAGTAAACAAGCTAATGCTACACCAGGCCCTGGTGATCTCTTAAGGGATGAAGAAACTACAAGACAAGCTTCACTCCAGAATCGAGCAGCAATCGACTTCCTGCTGCTTGCCACCCACGGACACGGCTGTGAGGATTTCGAAGGAATGTGCTGCTTCAACCTCTCTTCACGATCGAGGAATCCATCCATGCGTTTAACATCCAGAAACTGAAAGATCTCGTGAAGGACTTGAAAGTAGAAACTATTCCAGACTGGGTTAATGAACTTTTTTGGGCATTGGGGATTAACAGGATGGGCTGCTTCTTTTGGTTAAGGGAATTTTGCTGATTCTCCTTGTAGTTGTGATTGTGTTAGCTATGTTTCGTGCCTTTTCCACTGTTTAAAGAACTATAGGGAATGCCTTTTAGTAAAAACAGAAAGGGGAATTAAAGTGAACCCCAAGGATACAGGAAAGTCTTTGAGAATTGAATGCTGAGTCATTGGAGGGTTGTCCTGTTTCTCTCAATGTAGACATTTCCTAGAAAGCGAGCATGTCCTGTTTCTCTCACCCGTCGTTGAGAACCTTCCTTTAATCAGTTAAGACAATACTATTGCAACCCTTTAGCTATTGGTCAGTTAAAGGAATATGTTAAACCCGCGCTACTGGCTGGAAGTTTTGATCCATGTACCAAGGCTATAAAAAAGAGCCCTCTGTGCCCCCTTCCTGGGGTGAAGAAGAATCGCTGTACCCTTCATGGACACCCCGATTAAACTTCTGCGGGAATTTGACGTATTTCTCTTCCCTCTCTCTTTCTCGTCTGCTTGCCACTGCCCTTGTTTATCCTGCTAGCAGCCCGAGCTGAACTCTTGAAAGAGCTGAATCACTAAGCTCGAATATCACTGGCTGCTAGGGAAGGAGCTTGGTGGCTTTTTGTCCCTTGTTTAACTCGGCTATTGGGTCTCTGCCAGACTTCGATGTACTGAGCTAGCTGGGCATTCATATGATAATAGTCGGGCTTACTCTAGAGGTTCTCCCACTATTATTATAACTGTGGGGGAATTTCTTTGCTGAAGCGTGGATTTCCCCAGCCAGCTGTGCTGGGGATCTCGGGAGGGGGGCCTGGGGCAGCTGCCGGGCAGGGGCTGAGCCGAGCCTAATAAGTTACATAGCTAATGGCCCCAGCAGCAGCAGCAGCAGGCACAGGAGCCCAAGCCCCGTGCCCTGCCCAGCAGGCTGCCCTGTCCCTGCAGCACTGAGGGGGGGCCAGGGCCAGTGGCCGCCACAGCAGGAATGCGGGCAAGGGTGAGGATGGCCTGGCTTGCTTTTGTCTCTTGAACAATGCGGGCTCAGGGCAGTGCAGAGCAGGCTGGGAGCAGAGGCTGGAGCCATTGAGGCTGCAAGCCTTAAACATCAGTGCCTGCAGCAGCTCCAGGATCCAGGTGCCCCAGCTGCCAAGACTGTGGTGGCCTTCTGGCTGCGGTGCAGGTGGATTTGGGTGGCTGTGGCCTGGATGCTGCCTGGGCCATCAGCAGGGGATGGATCAGCCCCTGCCTGCTGCTCCTTCCCATCTCTCCATGAGAGCCCCACATGTTGGTTTGGACGAGCCTGGGGCTGTCCGGCATGAGCATTGGCCTGGGTGTTCTTGTATCAAGGAGCCTCAGCCTGCCCTGCTGCTCCTTCCCAGCTGCCCATGGGCCTTGCAGAGCCCCCCCCATGCTGTTTGCCTGGCCCTGAGGCCAGCCTGGGAGGCCTGCTCACAGGGGATTCTGTGCTGAGCATTGGGGCTGTGCACCTGGCCTGGAGCCCCCCAGGGCCTGGCCAGGCAACTGCCCCAGCGGTGCCCATGGCCTGTCCCTGCTGCAGCCCCAGCACTGCCACCCCCAGGGCTGTGCAGCCCCTGAGAGCTCAGGCCCTGCAGCAACACCAGGGCCACCAGGGCAGTGGGGCAGGGCTGGCAGCACTGGCCCACCAGCTGCTGCACACAGACACAGGTGCTGGGCCAACCCTGATCTGCCCCAGCTGCACACAGACATTGCTGCTGCAGCTCCAGAGAAGGCAACAAGGGGCATCTCTGCAGAAAACTTTGCTGGGAGATACTTTATTCATTGCGGAAGCCACTGAGAGCCCAGCCCCTCACTGACATAATCTGTATGACAGGGACCAGGGAAAGTAACAAAATAAGAAGTGGCATTAAACAATGACATTTTTTTGTGACAGTATGGAAAAGTAGAACAAAGAACAGAACCTCCCAAATGAGAACAAAGAATAACTATCAAAGACAGATTTTTATTACAAGTGATTTGAGAATTAAAGGTCTTTGGGGTGAAGACAGATATTATTGACCTTAAAAGTGGATAGTAGAAAGACTTTATTTTTTGGAAAACTTTGTGAAACTGTAGAGTTAAAATAAATAAATTAATAAATAAATAAAAAACTCCCCACAAAACTCAAACAAAACAAGAACCAAGAAAGGAAAAAAACCTGA
>JALJVW010000328.1:0-48388 GCA_024865655.1 Emberiza elegans
AGAGCCACCCTCCATGATGGTACAGTCTGCTCTATGGCCTTACACCCTACTCTATGATGTCACAGCCACCTCTGCGATGTCACAAGTCCATCAGCGATGTCACACAACCCTCTCTGTGATGCCATACTGCCACTCTGTAATGTCACTGCACACACTATGACCTCACACCCTGCTCTGTAACGTCACTGCACACACCATGACCATCACAGCCTGCTCTATGATGTCACACAGACCCCTCTATGATGCTGGAGCTGCTCCATGACCTCACACAACAAACTCTGTGATGTCAGAGCCCAGTCTGTGAGCTCACACAGCCCACTCTGTGCTGTCACACAGCCCCTTGCTGACATGCCAGCTGCTCTGTGCCTCTAGGACACAGCCACAGAGGTGCTGCTGTGACACAGCCCCTCTGGGCCATGGCACAGCCCCTGCCAGTGCTGAGCCCCTGGGAGCTCAGTCTGTGCCCTGCTGGTGTCCCTGAGGGGCCCTGGCAGTGCCCCAGCCCTGCTGGGCTCTGCACAGGAGCTGCTCCTGCCCAGAGCTGTCTCTCTGCAGCGCTGCCCTTGCCAGCAGCTGCCTCTGGGCCAGGAGCCCGGCCCAGCTCAGCAGCACAGACACAGCACAGGGACTTCAATGACCCTCTGGGCCTTTGGTGCTCTTTGCATCACACTCATCAGTGCCTCCGAGTGTGCTCCAAACCTCCTCAAAACTCAAAATCAGATTCAAAGTCCAAACTTCCTTTAACTCTAAATGGCTCCCACTGAGGGACATAACTCATATGAAAGTGTCCCCAGGTTGCAGGTAGGGCAGAACACTGGTACTTTGACACAGTGTCAGTTGGAGATTGCACATATCAATGTATTACAGGAAGAAAAACCTAAGCAGGACCTCACAAATGTTTTCTCACTGTCTTTTTAAATATGTTACATTCAGTTGGAATACACGTCGAGCCTCTGGAGCAGTAGAATTCAGCAGCAGCCTCTGCAAGTTGCTGAGGATGGCAGACACTGCGGGCTGGGATGGAGGCCTGGGGGGATGGGGGTTCCAGGGCAGGCAGGGCTGGGCTCACCGGGCCGGGCAAAGCTGACCTGCCCTTCCTCCCCCACACATGAAATGATCCAAGCCAACAATCTCCTCCAGTCTGTCCCAATAGGCAGTGTTGGAGGTGGACCCAAATTTGGAGACACGGGAACCTGGCCAGGAAGGACAGTTCTTCCATAGGAAGGAAAGCACAGAGCCTTCCCCAGGGTTTTGGGCACAGATGAGAGGTGACCCTGTAGAAAGCACAGGCAGACAGACTTGTCCTGGCAATATTGCTATGGGAACAATGCCTGGATAGAAGGGAATTGCTTTTTGAAATCCCAGTTCTGGTCATGGCCTGGAGGAGAAGGGATGTTCTTTACCACAGGAAGGAAAGCACAGAGCCCCAGTGTTTCAGCAGCAGATGAGAAGAGACCTCAACATGCCAAGGTCAGCTGGACCAGTCAGGGTGGCCCACGGGAGGCCAAACCAGCCAGACCTGTTCTGTGTCCCCTTGGTTTTATGGGGCCCTGAGGTGTCACAAGGCTGCCTTGGTTCCATGGGGTCCCACAGTTTCACAATGGCTCCCAGCTTCCTGAAGGTGTCAAGTGGGTGTCACAAAGGCCCCAAGGATTCCATGAGGCCTTGAAGTGCCACAATGGTCTCTGTGCTTCCACAGGCCTCACAATGTCATGTCACTCCTCTGTTCCTGTGAGCCCTGCAATGTCACAATGGGCCTTTGGACCATGAGGGTTTGTGGTGTCACAATGGTCTCCGTTGGCTCCACGGGTGTCACAATGGAGCATTGATGAGAGGCGGCCCTCTGTGTCACCCTGGAGCTTTTGGTTCCATGAAGCCCTGCAGTGTCACAATGGTCCCCTTGGTTTCTTAGTGTCACAATGCACCACTGATGACAGAAGGCCCATGCAATGTCACAAATGGCCCCTTGGTTCCATGCAAATGGCCTTGGTTCCATGGGCCCCACAGCCTGCTTTTGGTTTCATGGTGCCCCACAGTGTCACAATGGTCTCCTTGGTTCCATGGTGCCCCACAGCCCCCTTGGTTCCAGAAGGATGTGAACAATGGCTTTGCTTATTCCATGAGGCCTGTGAACGTCACAATGGACCTTGGTTCCATGATTCCAATGAGTCTCCTCAGTGCCACAACATGGCCCCTTGGTTCCATGGGAGGTTGTCAAGTGTCTCAATGGTCTTTCCAAGGTTCCATGGTTCCATGAGGCCTTGCAATGTCACAGGACCTCTCAGGGCCCCATGGGGTGTGACAATGTCCCAAATGTCCCTTGGCTCACAACAGCCCTGGCCAGTGTCACAAACACTGTCACAATGGTTTGGTTCCATGGGGCTGTGTTCCATTCCCTCCCTTCCTTTCGGCAGCAGCCCTGCCAGCTGAGAAATGCTCCTGGGCCTCGGCCTCGGCCAACAGCCCCTGGGCTCAGCTCCACAAACACTGTCTGCTCCAGGCAGCTGTTTCCTGGTTCCTAGCAGCAGCCCTGGCAGCTGTTTCATGGCACAACAAACATCCCTGTTCTCACCCTGCCAAAGAAAGCTGCTGGGCCAAGTGTGGCCAGGATGAACCATGGCTGGGACTGAAGCCCCTCTTGGGGCCCTGCAAGCAGCGCCCAAAAGGAGCCCTTGCAGCCTCCTGGGCCAGCCACTCCCGCAGTGGGGCCTCCCAGGCGGGAATCCTCCCGCTTGCTGCACCTCGGGGATCCTGAACAACGACGGAGCCTGGGCCGATCCCCCCACCCTCCAGGCTCAGCCCTTGCCCGCTGGGGAGATGCCAAAGCATCCTCAGGGAGCATTCCCTGCCCTCAGGGAATTGCTCACAGGTGCCTTGCACTGACTCTTGGTGTCTGTGTGCACACAGGAGTGCCTGTGCTGGGGAAATGTGGACAAATGCTGCCTCTGAGGGCTTGGAGTGCCTTGGAGAGCTGAGCCAGTCAGGCCTGCAAGTGATGGTGAGTCACAAGCTGTAAGCTGAGTTCAATGCTGCTAAGAGTTGTTCTTTTGCTGTTGTTACATTGAATAGAAGTGATAAGCTAAGTTGAATATTGTTAAGTTTTATTGCAGAGCTACATCATTAAGTCCTAGGTTACAAGTAAGGTTAAATACTGTTAAGTGCTGTTCTTTGCTAAATGCTGAAGTCTAAGGTATCAGTCAAGTCCTGGTTTTGGTTCATTTCTTCTTTGACTGGATTTTGTTTGTTTTTTTTGTTGCTTTGTTTCTTTGGTGTGCCTAGAGTGCCCAGTCAGGAGCAGAGTGACTCTTGCCAAGGAACTCTGTGCTGCTCTCCCTTAATATTCAATCTGGTTTTTGCTGATTCCTTGCTGGGGATTTTTTCAGCGCTCCCAGCCCCTCGTTTGTAAGAGGGTGAAGGAGCCCTGGCCCAGGCTCTGGCCCTGGGGACACGGGGATGCTGCCGGGGGTCCCTGTCCCCTGTGCCACCCCAGGGCCCCTGGCCCCCGGCCCCGTGTCAGGCTCTGGGCTCGATCTCGTGGAACATCCTCTGGGGGAGGCTGTGGGGCCGGGGGACCTGGGGGGACAGGGACCCCGCTGTGCACGAGCAGGGTTGGACTGCTCTGGGGGGAACTGTGAGGGGGCGGGGCAGAGGGACCTCCCCCAGTGACCTCACACAGCCCCTGTCATGTCACAGAGCCATCTGTGATTCCACAGAACCACCTATGATGTCACACAGGCCCTGTGGATGTTAAAGCCCAGCATGGGATGAAACAAACCCCATGTGATGTCACAGAGCCAATGCTGGGATATCACTCTGGGCTGTCACACAGCTGCAGTCTGAGGTCACAAATCACCCCTGGATGTCACGGTCTCTTCTGTGATGTCACAGCCGGTTCTGTGATGTTACTCAGACATCCAGCGATGTCACAACCCAGTCTGATGTCACAGAGCCACCCTCCATGATGGTACAGTCTGCTCTATGGCCTTACACCCTACTCTATGATGTCACAGCCACCTCTGCGATGTCACAAGTCCATCAGCGATGTCACACAACCCCTCTGTGATGCCATACTGCCACTCTGTAATGTCACTGCACACACTATGACCTCACACCCTGCTCTGTAACGTCACTGCACACACCATGACCATCACAGCCTGCTCTATGATGTCACACAGACCCTCTATGATGCTGGAGCTGCTCCATGACCTCACACAACAAACTCTGTGATGTCAGAGCCCAGTCTGTGAGCTCACACAGCCCACTCTGTGCTGTCACACAGCCCCTGCTGACATGCCAGCTGCTCTGTGCCTCTAGGACACAGCCACAGAGGAGGTGCTGTGACACAGCCCCTCTGGGCCATGGCACAGCCCCTGCCAGTGCTGGAGCCCTGGGAGCTCAGTCTGTGCCCTGCTGGTGTCCCTGAGGGGCCCTGGCAGTGCCCCAGCCCTGCTGGGCTCTGCACAGGAGCTGCTCCTGCCCAGAGCTGTCTCTCTGCAGCGCTGCCCTTGCCAGCAGCTGCCTCTGGGCCAGGAGCCCGGCCCAGCTCAGCAGCACAGACACAGCACAGGGACTTCAATGACCCTCTGGGCCTTTGGTGCTCTTTGCATCACACTCATCAGTGCCTCCGAGTGTGCTCCAAACCTCCTCAAAAACTCAAAATCAGATTCAAAGTCCAAACTTCCTTTAACTCTAAATGGCTCCCACTGAGGGACATAACTCATATGAAAGTGTCCCCAGGTTGCAGGTAGGGCAGAACACTGGTACTTTGACACAGTGTCAGTTGGAGATTGCACATATCAATGTATTACAGGAAGAAAACCTAAGCAGGACCTCACAAATGTTTTCTCACTGTCTTTTTTAAATATGTTACATTCAGTTGGAATACATGTCGAGCCTCTGGAGCAGTAGAATTCAGCAGCAGCCTCTGCAAGTTGCTGAGGATGTCAGCAGCCCCCACTGAGCCAGCCCTGCCCAGAGACCGTGGGGAATGGGCAGACAAGGAGAGCGTCCCGGGGGGCTGGGCAAGCAGCACTCAGAGGCACCAGGGGCTGCAGCTGGGAAATGGAGTGTGGAATGGGGCTGGGAAAGCCCTGCCTGGGCTGTGCCAAGCAGGACACACAAGCCCGCACTCCCATGCCCCAAACAATTCTTTCCATGAGACATTTTAAAGGAATTACAATTATTGGTGTCCTCTGAGTTGGATGTACTGGAGAAATAGCTACCAGAGATCCTCAGGAGCTCAAAACAACTGACCAGATTTTATTGGTAAATTTAGAAAATCAGAGAAACTTTGGCAAAAGGTACATTGTAACATTCAATCAGCAAAACACACTTCTCAAAGCATTAACTTGGCCCATTCAACTTCAGAATCTCTATGCCCATTCCATTTTAAGGTAATCAAAATTTGCAGAGAGAAAGAAATAGGAGAAGTAGACACAGAAAGAGAGAAAGACATATAAGATACAGAGAAGCACCCCACCTGGATTCCAGTGTTGTTCAGATGGAAATTGCAAGAGGAGGGAGGGTCAAGATGTGTGCTTGCCTTGTGGTCAGACTTAAATACCCCTTGGTCTTCCTGGGCCCTTCCCCAGGTGGGGACTGGGGTCATTTGGTCCCTCAGGAGCTGGGCTGGGGCTGCAGAGGTGGCTGTGGAGCATTGCCTGTGCTGTGCCAGGGGCTGGCAGACACTGCGGGGCTGGGATGGAGGCTCTGGGGGATTGGGGTTCCAGGGCAGGGCAGGGCTGGGCTCACCGGGCAGGGCAAAGCTGGACCTGCCCCTTCCTCCCCCCACACATGAAATGATCCAAGCCAACAATCTCCTCCAGTCTGTCCCAATAGGCAGTGTTGGAGGTGGACCCAAATTTGGAGAGACACGGAACCTGGCCAGGAAGGACAGTTCTCTTCCATAGGAAGGAAAGCACAGAGCCTTCCCCAGGGTTTTGGGCACAGATGAGAGGTGACCCTTGTGAAAGCACAGGCAGACAGACTTGTCCTGGCAATATTGCTATGGGAACAATGCCTGGATAGAAGGGAATTTGGTTTTGAAATCCCAGTTCTGGTCATGGCCTGGAGGAGAAGGACAGTTCTTTACCACAGGAAGGAAAGCACGGAGCCCCCAGTGTTTCAGCAGCAGATGAGAAGAGACCCTCAACATGCCAAGGTCAGCTGGACCAGTCAGGTGGCCCACGGGAGGCCAAACCAGCCAGACCTGTTCTGTGTCCCCTTGGTTTTATGGGGCCCTGAGGTGTCACAAGGCTGCCTTGGTTCCATGGGGTCCCACAGTTTCACAATGGCTCCCAGCTTCCTGAAGGTCCCCGGTGTCACAAAGGCCCCAAGGATTCCATGAGGCCTTGAAGTGCCACAATGGTCTCTGTGCTTCCACAGGCCTCACAATGTCATGTCACTCCTCTGTTCCGTGAGCCCTGCAATGTCACAATGGGCCTTTGGACCATGAGGGTTTGTGGTGTCACAATGGTCTCCGTTGGCTCCACGGTGTCACAATGGAGCATTGATGAGAGGCGGCCTCTGTGTCACCCTGGAGCTTTGGTTCCATGAAGCCCTGCAGTGTCACAATGGTCCCCTTGGTTTCTTAGTGTCACAATGCACCACTGATGACAGAAGGCCTGGCAATGTCACAATGGCCCCTTGGTTCCATGCAGCCCTGCAGGGTCACAAAGGCCTCTTGGTTTCATGGTGCCCCACAGTGTCACAATGGTCTCCTTGGTTCCATGGTGCCCCACAGCGTCACAATGCTTTGCTTATTCCATGGGGCCTCGTAGTGTCACAATGGTCTCCATGATTCCATGAGTCTCCTCAGTGCCACAACAGCCCCTTGGTTCCATGAGGTTGTGAAGTGTCTCAATGGTCTTTCCAAGGTTCCATGGTTCCATGAGGCCTTGCAATGTCACAGTGGACCTTTGGTTCCATGGGGTGTGACAATGTCCCAATGTCCCTTGTTCTCACAGGGCCCCACAGTGTCACCAGGGCCCCTTGGTCTATCAGGGCGCCACGGTGTCACAATGGTCCCTTGGTTCCATGGGCCCTGTGCTGCTGCATTCCCCCTCCCCTTCTCAGGCCGCCCTGCCAGCTGAGAATGCTCCCTGGGCCTCGGCCTTGGCCAACAGCCCTGGGCTCAGCTCCTCACAAACACTGTCTGCTCCAGGCACTGCTGCTGCCCAACCAGCTCCTGGTTCCTTTAGCAGCAGCCCTGGCAGCTGTTTCTGTTCCCTGCGTGGCACAACATCCCTGTTCTCACCCTGCCAAAGAAAGCTGCTGGGGCCAAGTGCGGCCAGGATGAACCATGGCTGGGACTGAAGCCCTCTCTTGGGGGCCCTGCAAGCAGCGCCCAAAAGGAGCCCTTGCAGCCTCCTGGGCCAGCCACTCCCTCGCAGTGGGGCCCTCCCAGCCGGGAACTCTCCCGCTTGCTGCACTCGGGGGATCCTGAACAACGACGGAGCCTGGGCCGATCCCCCCACTCCTCCAGGCTCAGCCCTTGCCCGCTGGGGAGATGCCAAAACATCCTCAGGGAGCATTCCCTGCCCTCAGGGGAATTGCTCACAGGTGCCTTGCACTGACTCTTGGTGTCTGTGTGCACACAGGAGTGCCTGTGCTGGGGAAATGTGGCACAAATGCTGCTCTCTGAGGGCTTGGAGTGCCTTGGAGAGCTGAGCCAGTCAGGCCTGCAAGTGATGGTGAGTCACAAGCTGTAAGCTGAGTTCAATGCTGCTAAGAGTTGTTCTTTTGCTAAGTTGTTACATTGAATAGAAGTGATAAGCTAAGTTGAATATTGTTAAGTTTTATTGCAGAGCTACATCATGAAGTCCTAGGTTACAAGTAAGGTTAAATACTGTTAAGTGCTGTTCTTTTGCTAAATGCTGAAGTCTAAGGTATCAGTCAAGTCCTGGTTTTGGTTCATTTCTTCTTTGACTGGATTTTTGTTTGGTTTTTTGTTGCTTTGTTTCTTTGGTGTGCCTAGAGTGCCCAGTCAGGAGCAGAGTGACTCTTGCCAAGGAACTCTGTGCTGCTCTCCCTTAATATTCAATCTGGTTTTTGCTGATTCCTTGCTGGGGATTTTTTCAGCGCCTCAGCCCCTCGTTTGTAAGAGGGTGAAGGAGCCCTGGCCCAGGCTCTGGCCCTGGGGACACGGGGATGCTGCCGGGGGTCCCTGTCCCCTGTGGCACCCCCAGGGCCCCGCCCCCGGCCCCGTGTCAGGCTCTGGGCTCGATCTCGTGGAACATCCTCTGGGGAGGCTGTGGGGCCAGGGGGACCCGGGGGGGGACAGGGGACCCCGCTGTGCACGAGCAGGGTTGGACTGCTCTGGGGGAACTGTGAGGGGGGGGGCAGAGGGACCTCCCAGTGACCTCACACAGCCCCTGTCATGTCACAGAGCCATCTGTGATTCCACAGAACCACCTATGATGTCACACAGGCCCTGTGATGTTAAAGCCCAGCATGGGATGAAACAAATCCCCCATGTGATGTCACAGAGCCAATGCTGGGATATCACTCTGGGCTGTCACACAGCTGCAGTCTGAGGTCACAAATCACCCCTGGATGTCACGGTCTCTTCTGTGATGTCACAGCCGGTTCTGTGATGTTACTCAGACATCCAGTGATGTCACAACCCAGTCTGATGTCACAGAGCCACCCTCCATGATGGTACAGTCTGCTCTATGGCCTTACACCCTACTCTATGATGTCACAGCCACCTCTGCGATGTCACAAGTCCATCAGCGATGTCACACAACCCTCTCTGTGATGCCATACTGCCACTCTGTAATGTCACTGCACACACTATGACCTCACACCCTGCTCTGTAACGTCACTGCACACACCATGACCATCACAGCCTGCTCTATGATGTCACACAGACCCCTCTATGATGCTGGAGCTGCTCCATGACCTCACACAACAAACTCTGTGATGTCAGAGCCCAGTCTGTGAGCTCACACAGCCCACTCTGTGCTGTCACACAGCCCCTTGCTGACATCCCAGCTGCTCTGTGCCTCTAGGACACAGCCACAGAGGTGCTGCTGTGACACAGCCCCCTCTGGGCCATGGCACAGCCCCTGCCAGTGCTGAGCCCCTGGGAGCTCAGTCTGTGCCCTGCTGGTGTCCCTGAGGGGCCCTGGCAGTGCCCCAGCCCTGCTGGGCTCTGCACAGGAGCTGCTCCTGCCCAGAGCTGTCTCTCTGCAGCGCTGCCCTTGCCAGCAGCTGCCTCTGGGCCAGGAGCCCGGCCCAGCTCAGCAGCACAGACACAGCACAGGGACTTCAATGACCCTCTGGGCCTTTGGTGCTTTTTGCATCACACTCATCAGTGCCTCCGAGTGTGCTCCAAACCTCCTCAAAAACTCAAAATCAGATTCAAAGTCCAAACTTCCTTTAACTCTAAATGGCTCCCACTGAGGGACATAACTCATATGAAAGTGTCCCCAGGTTGCAGGTAGGGCAGAACACTGGTACTTTGACACAGTGTCAGTTGGAGATTGCACATATCAATGTATTACAGGAAGAAAAACCTAAGCAGGACCTCACAAATGTTTTCTCACTGTCTTTTTAAATATGTTACATTCAGTTGGAATACACGTCGAGCCTCTGGAGCAGTAGAATTCAGCAGCAGCCTCTGCAAGTTGCTGAGGATGTCAGCAGCCCCCACTGAGCCAGCCCTGCCCAGAGACCGTGGGGAATGGGCAGACAAGGAGAGCGTCCCCGGGGCTGGGCAAGCAGCACTCAGAGGCACCAGGGGCTGCAGCTGGGAAATGGAGTGTGGAATGGGGCTGGGAAAGCCCTGCCTGGGCTGTGCCAAGCAGGACACACAAGCCCGCACTCCCATGCCCCAAACAATTTTTCCATGAGACATTTTAAAGGAATTACAATTATTGGTGTCCTCTGAGTTGGATGTACTGGAGAAATACCTACCAGAGATCCTCAGGAGCTCAAAACAACTGACCAGATTTTATTGGTAAATTTAGAAAATCAGAGAAACTTTGGGCAAAAGGTACATTATAACATTCAATCAGCAAAACACACTTCTCAAAGCATTAACTTGGCCCATTCAACTTCAGAATCTCTATGCCCATTCCATTTTAAGGTAATCAAAATTTGCAGAGAGAAAGAAATAGGAGAAGTAGACACAGAAAGAGAAAGAAAGACATATAAGATACAGAGAAGCACCCCACCTGGATTCCAGTGTTGTTCAGATGGAAATTGCAAGAGGAGGGAGGGTCAAGATGTGTGCTTGCCTTGTGGTCAGACTTAAATACCCCTTGGTCTTCCTGGGCCCTTCCCCAGGTGGGGACTGGGGTCATTTGGTCCCTCAGGAGCTGGGCTGGGGGCTGCAGAGGTGGCTGTGGAGCATTGCCTGTGCTGTGCCAGGGGCTGGCAGACACTGCGGGGCTGGGATGGAGGCTCTGGGGGATTGGGGTTCCAGGGCAGGGCAGGGCTGGGCTCACCGGGCAGGGCAAAGCTGGACCTGCCCCTTCTCCCCCACACATGAAATGATCCAAGCCAACAATCTCCTCCAGTCTGTCCCAATAGGCAGTGTTGGAGGTGGACCCAAATTTGGAGACACGGGAACCTGGCCAGGAAGGACAGTTCTCTTCCATAGGAAGGAAAGCACAGAGCCTTCCCCAGGGTTTTGGGCACAGATGAGAGGTGACCTTGTGAAAGCACAGGCAGACAGACTTGTCCTGGCAATATTGCTATGGGAACAATGCCTGGATAGAAGGGAATTTGGTTTTGAAATCCCAGTTCTGGTCATGGCCTGGAGGAGAAGGACAGTTCTTTACCACAGGAAGGAAAGCACGGAGCCCCAGTGTTTCAGCAGCAGATGAGAAGAGACCCTCAACATGCCAAGGTCAGCTGGACCAGTCAGGTGGCCCACGGGAGGCCAAACCAGCCAGACCTGTTCTGTGTCCCCTTGGTTTTATGGGGCCCTGAGGTGTCACAAGGCTGCCTTGGTTCCATGGGGTCCCACAGTTTCACAATGGCTCCCAGCTTCCTGAAGGTCCCGCGGTGTCACAAAGGCCCCAAGGATTCCATGAGGCCTTGAAGTGCCACAATGGTCTCTGTGCTTCCACAGGCCTCACAATGTCATGTCACTCCTCTGTTCCGTGAGCCCTGCAATGTCACAATGGGCCTTTGGACCATGAGGGTTTGTGGTGTCACAATGGTCTCCGTTGGCTCCACGGTGTCACAATGGAGCATTGATGAGAGGCGGCCTCTGTGTCACCCTGGAGCTTTGGTTCCATGAAGCCCTGCAGTGTCACAATGGTCCCCTTGGTTTCTTAGTGTCACAATGCACCACTGATGACAGAAGGCCTGGCAATGTCACAATGGCCCCTTGGTTCCATGCAGCCCTGCAGGGTCACAAAGGCCTCTTGGTTTCATGGTGCCCCACAGTGTCACAATGGTCTCCTTGGTTCCATGGTGCCCCACAGCGTCACAATGCTTTGCTTATTCCATGGGGCCTCGTAGTGTCACAATGGTCTCCATGATTCCATGAGTCTCCTCAGTGCCACAACAGCCTTGGTTCCATGAGGTTGTGAAGTGTCTCAATGGTCTTTCCAAGGTTCCATGGTTCCATGAGGCCTTGCAATGTCACAGTGGACCTTTGGTTCCATGGGGTGTGACAATGTCCCAATGTCCCTTGTTCTCACAGGGGCCCCACAGTGTCACCAGGGCCCCTTGGTCTATCAGGGCGCCACGGTGTCACAATGGTCCCTTGGTTCCATGGGCCCTGTGCTGCTGCATTCCCCCTCCCCTTCTCAGGCCGCCCTGCCAGCTGAGAAATGCTCCCTGGGCCTCGGCCTTGGCCAACAGCCCCTGGGCTCAGCTCCTCACAAACACTGTCTGCTCCAGGCACTGCTGCTGCCCAACCAGCTCCTGGTTCCTTTAGCAGCAGCCCTGGCAGCTGTTTCTGTTCCCTGCGTGGCACAACATCCCTGTTCTCACCCTGCCAAAGAAAGCTGCTGGGGCCAAGTGCGGCCAGGATGAACCATGGCTGGGACTGAAGCCCTCTCTTGGGGCCCTGCAAGCAGCGGGGCCCAAAAGGAGCCCTTGCAGCTCTCCTGGGCCAGCCACTCCCTCGCAGTGGGGCCTCCCAGCCGGGAACTCTCCCGCTTGCTGCACTCGGGATCCTGAACAACGACGGAGCCTGGGCCGATCCCCCCACTCCTCCAGGCTCAGCCCTTTGCCCGCTGGGAGATGCCAAAACATCCTCAGGGAGCATTCCCTGCCCTCAGGGAATTGCTCACAGGTGCCTTGCACTGACTCTTGGTGTCTGTGTGCACACAGGAGTGCCTGTGCTGGGGAAATGTGGCACAAATGCTGCTCTCTGAGGGCTTGGAGTGCCTTGGAGAGCTGAGCCAGTCAGGCCTGCAAGTGATGGTGAGTCACAAGCTGTAAGCTGAGTTCAATGCTGCTAAGAGTTGTTCTTTTGCTAAGTTGTTACATTGAATAGAAGTGATAAGCTGTTGAATATTGTTAAGTTTTATTGCAGAGCTACATCATTAAGTCCTAGGTTACAAGTAAGGTTAAATACTGTTAAGTGCTGTTCTTTTGCTAAATGCTGAAGTCTAAGGTATCAGTCAAGTCCTGGTTTTGGTTCATTTCTTCTTTGACTGGATTTTGTTTGGTTTTTGTTGCTTTGTTTTTTTTGGTGTGCCTAGAGTGCCCAGTCAGGAGCAGAGTGACTCTTGCCAAGGAACTCTGTGCTGCTCTCCCTTAATATTCAATCTGGTTTTGCTGATTCCTTGCTGGGGATTTTTTTCAGCGCTCTCAGCCCCTCGTTTGTAAGAGGGTGAAGGAGCCCTGGCCCAGGCTCTGGCCCTGGGGACACACGGGGATGCTGCCGGGGGTCCCTGTCCCCTGTGCCACCCCCAGGGCCCCGGCCCCCCGGCCCCGTGTCAGGCTCTGGGCTCGATCTCGTGGAACATCCTCTGGGGGAGGCTGTGGGGCCAGGGGGGACTCGGGGGGACAGGGGACCCCGCTGTGCACGAGCAGGGTTGGACTGCTCTGGGGGGGAACTGTGAGGGGGGCCGGGGCAGAGGGACCTCCCCAGTGACCTCACACAGCCCCTGTCATGTCACAGAGCCATCTGTGATTCCACAGAACCACCTATGATGTCACACAGGCCCTGTGATGTTAAAGCCCAGCATGGGATGAAACAAATCCCCCATGTGATGTCACAGAGCCAATGCTGGGATATCACTCTGGGCTGTCACACAGCTGCAGTCTGAGGTCACAAATCACCCCTGGATGTCACGGTCTCTTCTGTGATGTCACAGCCGGTTCTGTCATGTTACTCAGACATCCAGCGATGTCACAACCCAGTCTGATGTCACAGAGCCACCCTCCATGATGGTACAGTCTGCTCTATGGCCTTACACCCTACTCTATGATGTCACAGCCACCTCTGCGATGTCACAAGTCCATCAGCGATGTCACACAACCCTCTCTGTGATGCCATACTGCCACTCTGTAATGTCACTGCACACACTATGACCTCACACCCTGCTCTGTAACGTCACTGCACACACCATGACCATCACAGCCTGCTCCATGATGTCACACACCCCTCTATGATGCTGGAGCTGCTCCATGACCTCACACAACAAACTCTGTGATGTCAGAGCCCAGTCTGTGAGCTCACACAGCCCACTCTGTGCTGTCACACAGCCCCTTGCTGACATGCCAGCTGCTCTGTGCCTCTAGGACACAGCCACAGAGGTGCTGCTGTGACACAGCCCCCTCTGGGCCATGGCACAGCCCCTGCCAGTGCTGAGCCCTGGGAGCTCAGTCTGTGCCCTGCTGGTGTCCCTGAGGGGCCCTGGCAGTGCCCCAGCCCTGCTGGGCTCTGCACAGGAGCTGCTCCTGCCCAGAGCTGTCTCTCTGCAGCGCTGCCCTTGCCAGCAGCTGCCTCTGGGCCAGGAGCCCGGCCCAGCTCAGCAGCACAGACACAGCACAGGGACTTCAATGACCCTCTGGGCCTTTGGTGCTTTTGCATCACACTCATCAGTGCCTCCCGAGTGTGCTCCAAACCTCCTCAAAAACTCAAAATCAGATTCAAAGTCCAAACTTCCTTTAACTCTAAATGGCTCCCACTGAGGGACATAACTCATATGAAAGTGTCCCCAGGTTGCAGGTAGGGCAGAACACTGGTACTTTGACACAGTGTCAGTTGGAGATTGCACATATCAATGTATTACAGGAAGAAAAACCTAAGCAGGACCTCACAAATGTTTTCTCACTGTCTTTTTAAATATGTTACATTCAGTTGGAATACACGTCGAGCCTCTGGAGCAGTAGAATTCAGCAGCAGCCTCTGCAAGTTGCTGAGGATGTCAGCAGCCCCCACTGAGCCAGCCCTGCCCAGAGAGACCGTGGGGGAATGGGCAGACAAGGAGAGAGCGTCCCCGGGGCTGGGCAAGCAGCACTCAGAGGCACCAGGGGCTGCAGCTGGGAAATGGAGTGTGGAATGGGGCTGGGAAAGCCCTGCCTGGGCTGTGCCAAGCAGGACACACAAGCCCGCACTCCCATGCCCCAAACAATTCTTTCCATGAGACATTTTAAAGGAATTACAATTATTGGTGTCCTCTGAGTTGGATGTACTGGAGAAATAGCTACCAGAGATCCTCAGGAGCTCAAAACAACTGACCAGATTTTATTGGTAAATTTAGAAAATCAGAGAAACTTTGGCAAAAGGTACATTGTAACATTCAATCAGCAAAACACACTTCTCAAAGCATTAACTTGGCCCATTCAACTTCAGAATCTCTATGCCCATTCCATTTTAAGGTAATCAAAATTTGCAGAGAGAAAGAAATAGGAGAAGTAGACACAGAAAAGAGAGAAAGATATATAAGATACAGAGAAGCACCCCCACCTGGATTCCAGTGTTGTTCAGATGGAAATTGCAAGAGGAGGGAGGGTCAAGATGTGTGCTTGCCTTGTGGTCAGACTTAAATACCCCTTGGTCTTCCTGGGCCCTTCCCCAGGTGGGGACTGGGGTCATTTGGTCCCTCAGGAGCTGGGCTGGGGGCTGCAGAGGTGGCTGTGGAGCATTGCCTGTGCTGTGCCAGGGGCTGGCAGACACTGCGGGGCTGGGATGGAGGCTCTGGGGGGATTGGGGTTCCAGGGCAGGGCAGGGCTGGGCTCACCGGGCAGGGCAAAGCTGGACCTGCCCCTTCCTCCCCACACATGAAATGATCCAAGCCAACAATCTCCTCCAGTCTGTCCCAATAGGCAGTGTTGGAGGTGGACCCAAATTTGGAGACACGGGAACCTGGCCAGGAAGGACAGTTCTCTTCCATAGGAAGGAAAGCACAGAGCCTTCCCAGGGTTTTGGGCACAGATGAGAGGTGACCCTTGTGAAAGCACAGGCAGACAGACTTGTCCTGGCAATATTGCTATGGGAACAATGCCTGGATAGAAGGGAATTTGGTTTTGAAATCCCAGTTCTGGTCATGGCCTGGAGGAGAAGGACAGTTCTTTACCACAGGAAGGAAAGCACGGAGCCCCAGTGTTTCAGCAGCAGATGAGAAGAGACCCTCAACATGCCAAGGTCAGCTGGACCAGTCAGGTGGCCCACGGGAGGCCAAACCAGCCAGACCTGTTCTGTGTCCCCTTGGTTTTATGGGGCCCTGAGGTGTCACAAGGCTGCCTTGGTTCCATGGGGTCCCACAGTTTCACAATGGCTCCCAGCTTCCTGAAGGTCCCGCGGTGTCACAAAGGCCCCAAGGATTCCATGAGGCCTTGAAGTGCCACAATGGTCTCTGTGCTTCCACAGGCCTCACAATGTCATGTCACTCCTCTGTTCCGTGAGCCCTGCAATGTCACAATGGGCCTTTGGACCATGAGGGTTTGTGGTGTCACAATGGTCTCCGTTGGCTCCACGGTGTCACAATGGAGCATTGATGAGAGGCGGCCCTCTGTGTCACCCTGGAGCTTTGGTTCCATGAAGCCCTGCAGTGTCACAATGGTCCCCTTGGTTTCTTAGTGTCACAATGCACCACTGATGACAGAAGGCCTGGCAATGTCACAATGGCCCCTTGGTTCCATGCAGCCCTGCAGGGTCACAAAGGCCTCTTGGTTTCATGGTGCCCCACAGTGTCACAATGGTCTCCTTGGTTCCATGGTGCCCCACAGCGTCACAATGCTTTTGCTTATTCCATGGGGCCTCGTAGTGTCACAATGGTCTCCATGATTCCATGAGTCTCCTCAGTGCCACAACAGCCCCTTGGTTCCATGAGGTTGTGAAGTGTCTCAATGGTCTTTCCAAGGTTCCATGGTTCCATGAGGCCTTGCAATGTCACAGTGGACCTTTGGTTCCATGGGGTGTGACAATGTCCCAATGTCCCTTGTTCTCACAGGGCCCCACAGTGTCACCATGGCCCCTTGGTCTATCAGGGCACCACGGTGTCACAATGGTCCCTTGGTTCCATGGGCCCTGTGCTGCTGCAGTCCCCCCTCCCCTTCTCAGGCCGCCCTGCCAGCTGAGAATGCTCCCTGGGCCTCGGCCTTGGCCAACAGCCCCTGGGCTCAGCTCCTCACAAACACTGTCTGCTCCAGGCACTGCTGCTGCCCAACCAGCTCCTGGTTCCTTTAGCAGCAGCCCTGGCAGCTGTTTCTGTTCCCTGCGTGGCACAACATCCCTGTTCTCACCCCTGCCAAAGAAAGCTGCTGGTGCCAAGTGCGGCCAGGATGAACCATGGCTGGGACTGAAGCCCCTCTCTTGGGGCCCTGCAAGCAGCCCAAAAGGAGCCCTTGCAGCTCTCCTGGGCCAGCCACTCCCTCGCAGTGGGGGCTCTCCCAGGCGGGAACTCTCCCGCTTGCTGCACTCGGGGATCCTGAACAACGACGGAGCCTGGGCCGATCCCCCCACTCCTCCAGGCTCAGCCCTTGCCCGCTGGGGAGATGCCAAAACATCCTCAGGGAGCATTCCCTGCCCTCAGGGAATTGCTCACAGGTGCCTTGCACTGACTCTTGGTGTCTGTGTGCACACAGGAGTGCCTGTGCTGGGGAAATGTGGCACAAATGCTGCTCTCTGAGGGCTTGGAGTGCCTTGGAGAGCTGAGCCAGTCAGGCCTGCAAGTGATGGTGAGTCACAAGCTGTAAGCTGAGTTCAATGCTGCTAAGAGTTGTTCTTTTGCTAAGTTGTTACATTGAATAGAAGTGATAAGCTTGTTGAATATTGTTAAGTTTTATTGCAGAGCTACATCATTAAGTCCTAGGTTACAAGTAAGGTTAAATACTGTTAAGTGCTGTTCTTTTGCTAAATGCTGAAGTCTAAGGTATCAGTCAAGTCCTGGTTTTGGTTCATTTCTTCTTTGACTGGATTTTGTTTGGTTTTTGTTGCTTTGTTTCTTTGGTGTGCCTAGAGTGCCCAGTCAGGAGCAGAGTGACTCTTGCCAAGGAACTCTGTGCTGCTCTCCCTTAATATTCAATCTGGTTTTTGCTGATTCCTTGCTGGGGATTTTTTCAGCGCTCTCAGCCCCTCGTTTGTAAGAGGGTGAAGGAGCCCTGGCCCAGGCTCTGGCCCTGGGGGACACGGGATGCTGCCGGGGGGTCCCTGTCCCCCTGTGCCACCCCCAGGGCCCCGGCCCCGGCCCCGTGTCAGGCTCTGGGCTCGATCTCGTGGAACATCCTCTGGGGGAGGCTGTGGGCAATGGGGGGGACCCGGGGGACAGGGGACCCCGCTGTGCACGAGCAGGGTTGGACTGCTCTGGGGGGGAACTGTGAGGGGGGCTGGGGCAGAGGGACCTCCCAGTGACCTCACACAGCCCCTGTCATGTCACAGAGCCATCTGTGATTCCACAGAACCACCTATGATGTCACACAGGCCCTGTGATGTTAAAGCCCAGCATGGATGAAACAAATCCCCCATGTGATGTCACAGAGCCAATGCTGGGATATCACTCTGGGCTGTCACACAGCTGCAGTCTGAGGTCACAAATCACCCCTGATGTCACGGTCTCTTCTGTGATGTCACAGCCGGTTCTGTCATGTTACTCAGACATCCAGCGATGTCACAACCCAGTCTGATGTCACAGAGCCACCCTCCATGATGGTACAGTCTGCTCTATGGCCTTACACCCTACTCTATGATGTCACAGCCACCTCTGTGATGATGTCACAAGTCCATCAGCGATGTCACAACCCCTCTGTGATGCCATACTGCCACTCTGTAATGTCACTGCACACACTATGACCTCACACCCTGCTCTGTAACGTCACTGCACACACCATGACCATCACAGCCTGCTCCATGATGTCACAGAGACCCTCTATGATGCTGGAGCTGCTCCATGACCTCACACAACAAACTCTGTGATGTCAGAGCCCAGTCTGTGAGCTCACACAGCCCACTCTGTGCTGTCACACAGCCCCTTGCTGACATCCCAGCTGCTCTGTGCCTCTAGGACACAGCCACAGAGGTGCTGCTGTGACACAGCCCCTCTGGGCCATGGCACAGCCCCTGCCAGTGCTGAGCCCCTGGGAGCTCAGTCTGTGCCCTGCTGGTGTCCCTGAGGGGCCCTGGCAGTGCCCCAGCCCTGCTGGGCTCTGCACAGGAGCTGCTCCTGCCCAGAGCTGTCTCTGCAGCAGCTGCTGCCCTTGCCAGCAGCTGCCTCTGGGCCAGGAGCCCGGCCCAGCTCAGCAGCACAGACACAGCACAGGGACTTCAATGACCCTCTGGGCCTTTGGTGCTTTTTGCATCACACTCATCAGTGCCTCCGAGTGTGCTCCAAACCTCCTCAAAAACTCAAAATCAGATTCAAAGTCCAAACTTCCTTTAACTCTAAATGGCTCCCACTGAGGGACATAACTCATATGAAAGTGTCCCCAGGTTGCAGGTAGGGCAGAACACTGGTACTTTGACACAGTGTCAGTTGGAGATTGCACATATCAATGTATTACAGGAAGAAAAACCTAAGCAGGACCTCACAAATGTTTTCTCACTGTCTTTTAAATATGTTACATTCAGTTGGAATACACGTCGAGCCTCTGAGCAGTAGAATTCAGCAGCAGCCTCTGCAAGTTGCTGAGGATGTCAGCAGCCCCACTGAGCCAGCCCTGCCCAGAGACCGTGGGGGAATGGGCAGACAAGGAGAGCGTCCCCGGGGCTGGGCAAGCAGCACTCAGAGGCACCAGGGGCTGCAGCTGGGAAATGGAGTGTGGAATGGGGCTGGGAAAGCCCTGCCTGGGCTGTGCCAAGCAGGACACACAAGCCCGCACTCCCATGCCCCAAACAATTTTTCCATGAGACATTTTAAAGGAATTACAATTATTGGTGTCCTCTGAGTTGGATGTACTGGAGAAATAGCTACCAGAGATCCTCAGGAGCTCAAAACAACTGACCAGATTTTATTGGTAAATTTAGAAAATCAGAGAAACTTTGGCAAAAGGTACATTGTAACATTCAATCAGCAAAACACACTTCTCAAAGCATTAACTTGGCCCATTCAACTTCAGAATCTCTATGCCCATTCCATTTTAAGGTAATCAAAATTTGCAGAGAGAAAGAAATAGGAGAAGTAGACACAGAAAGAAAGAAAGAAAGACATATAAGATACAGAGAAGCACCCCACCTGGATTCCAGTGTTGTTCAGATGGAAATTGCAAGAGGAGGGAGGGTCAAGATGTGTGCTTGCCTTGTGGTCAGACTTAAATACCCCTTGGTCTTCCTGGGCCCTTCCCCCAGGTGGGGACTGGGGTCATTTGGTCCCTCAGGAGCTGGGCTGGGGGCTGCAGAGGTGGCTGTGGAGCATTGCCTGTGCTGTGCCAGGGGCTGGCAGACACTGCGGGGCTGGGATGGAGGCTCTGGGGGGATTGGGGTTCCAGGGCAGGGCAGGGCTGGGCTCACCGGGCAGGGCAAAGCTGGACCTGCCCCTTCCCCCCCACACATGAAATGATCCAAGCCAACAATCTCCTCCAGTCTGTCCCAATAGGCAGTGTTGGAGGTGGACCCAAATTTGGAGACACGGGAACCTGGCCAGGAAGGACAGTTCTCTTCCATAGGAAGGAAAGCACAGAGCCTTCCCCAGGGTTTTGGGCACAGATGAGAGGTGACCCTTGTGAAAGCACAGGCAGACAGACTTGTCCTGGCAATATTGCTATGGGAACAATGCCTGGATAGAAGGGAATTTGGTTTTGAAATCCCAGTTCTGGTCATGGCCTGGAGGAGAAGGACAGTTCTTTACCACAGGAAGGAAAGCACGGAGCCCCAGTGTTTCAGCAGCAGATGAGAAGAGACCCTCAACATGCCAAGGTCAGCTGGACCAGTCAGGTGGCCCACGGGAGGCCAAACCAGCCAGACCTGTTCTGTGTCCCCTTGGTTTTATGGGGCCCTGAGGTGTCACAAGGCTGCCTTGGTTCCATGGGGTCCCACAGTTTCACAATGGCTCCCAGCTTCCTGAAGGTCCCGCTGGTGTCACAAAGGCCCCAAGGATTCCATGAGGCCTTGAAGTGCCACAATGGTCTCTGTGCTTCCACAGGCCTCACAATGTCATGTCACTCCTCTGTTCCGTGAGCCCTGCAATGTCACAATGGGCCTTTGGACCATGAGGGTTTGTGGTGTCACAATGGTCTCCGTTGGCTCCACGGTGTCACAATGGAGCATTGATGAGAGGCGGCCTCTCTGTGTCACCCTGGAGCTTTGGTTCCATGAAGCCCTGCAGTGTCACAATGGTCCCCTTGGTTTCTTAGTGTCACAATGCACCACTGATGACAGAAGGCCTGGCAATGTCACAATGGCCCCTTGGTTCCATGCAGCCCTGCAGGGTCACAAAGGCCTCTTGGTTTCATGGTGCCCCACAGTGTCACAATGGTCTCCTTGGTTCCATGGTGCCCCACAGCGTCACAATGCTTTGCTTATTCCATGGGGCCTCGTAGTGTCACAATGGTCTCCATGATTCCATGAGTCTCCTCAGTGCCACAACAGCCCCTTGGTTCCATGCTGAGGTTGTGAAGTGTCTCAATGGTCTTTCCAAGGTTCCATGGTTCCATGAGGCCTTGCAATGTCACAGTGGACCTTTGGTTCCATGGGGTGTGACAATGTCCCAATGTCCCTTGTTCTCACAGGGCCCCACAGTGTCACCATGGCCCCTTGGTCTATCAGGGCACCACGGTGTCACAATGGTCCCTTGGTTCCATGGGCCCTGTGCTGCTGCATTCCCCCCCCTTCTCAGGCCGCCCTGCCAGCTGAGAAATGCTCCCTGGGCCTCGGCCTTGGCCAACAGCCCCTGGGCTCAGCTCCTCACAAACACTGTCTGCTCCAGGCACTGCTGCTGCCCAACCAGCTCCTGGTTCCTTTAGCAGCAGCCCTGGCAGCTGTTTCTGTTCCCTGCGTGGCACAACATCCCTGTTCTCACCCCTGCCAAAGAAAGCTGCTGGGCCAAGTGCGGCCAGGATGAACCATGGCTGGGACTGAAGCCCCCTCTCTGGGGGCCCTGCAAGCAGCGCCCAAAAGGAGCCCTTGCAGCTCTCCTGGGCCAGCCACTCCTCGCAGTGGGGCCTCCCAGCCGGGAACTCTCCCGCTTGCTGCACTCGGGGATCCTGAACAACGACGGAGCCTGGGCCGATCCCCCCTCCTCCAGGCTCAGCCCTTTGCCCGCTGGGGAGATGCCAAAACATCCTCAGGGAGCATTCCCTGCCCTCAGGGAATTGCTCACAGGTGCCTTGCACTGACTCTTGGTGTCTGTGTGCACACAGGAGTGCCTGTGCTGGGAAATGTGGCACAAATGCTGCTCTCTGAGGGCTTGGAGTGCCTTGGAGAGCTGAGCCAGTCAGGCCTGCAAGTGATGGTGAGTCACAAGCTGTAAGCTGAGTTCAATGCTGCTAAGAGTTGTTCTTTTTGCTAAGTTGTTACATTGAATAGAAGTTATAAGCTGTTGAATATTGTTAAGTTTTATTGCAGAGCTACATCATTAAGTCCTAGGTTACAAGTAAGGTTAAATACTGTTAAGTGCTGTTCTTTTGCTAAATGCTGAAGTCTAAGGTATCAGTCAAGTCCTGGTTTTGGTTCATTTCTTCTTTGACTGGATTTTTGTTTGGTTTTTTTTGTTGCTTTGTTTCTTTGGTGTGCCTAGAGTGCCCAGTCAGGAGCAGAGTGACTCTTGCCAAGGAACTCTGTGCTGCTCTCCCTTAATATTCAATCTGGTTTTTGCTGATTCCTTGCTGGGGATTTTTTCAGCGCCTCAGCCCCTCGTTTGTAAGAGGGTGAAGGAGCCCTGGCCCAGGCTCTGGCCCTGGGGACACGGGGATGCTGCTGGGGGGTCCCTGTCCCCTGTGCCACCCCCAGGGCCCCGGCCCCGGCCCCGTGTCAGGCTCTGGGCTCGATCTCGTGGAACATCCTCTGGGGAGGCTGTGGGGCCAGGGGGGGACCGGGGGACAGGGGACCCTGCTGTGCACGAGCAGGGTTGGACTGCTCTGGGGGGGAACTGTGAGGGAGGGGGCCGGGCAGAGGGACCTCCCCAGTGACCTCACACAGCCCCTGTCATGTCACAGAGCCATCTGTGATTCCACAGAACCACCTATGATGTCACACAGGCCCTGTGATGTTAAAGCCCAGCATGGGATGAAACAAATCCCCCATGTGATGTCACAGAGCCAATGCTGGGATATCACTCTGGGCTGTCACACAGCTGCAGTCTGAGGTCACAAATCACCCCTGGATGTCACGGTCTCTTCTGTGATGTCACAGCCGGTTCTGTGATGTTACTCAGACATCCAGCGATGTCACAACCCAGTCTGATGTCACAGAGCCACCCTCCATGATGGTACAGTCTGCTCTATGGCCTTACACCCTACTCTATGATGTCACAGCCACCTCTGCGATGTCACAAGTCCATCAGCGATGTCACACAACCCTCTCTGTGATGCCATACTGCCACTCTGTAATGTCACTGCACACACTATGACCCCTCTGTAACACCCCTGCTCTGTAACGTCACTGCACACACCATGACCATCACAGCCTGCTCTATGATGTCACACAGACCCTCTATGATGCTGGAGCTGCTCCATGACCTCACACAACAAACTCTGTGATGTCAGAGCCCAGTCTGTGAGCTCACACAGCCCACTCTGTGCTGTCACACAGCCCCTTGCTGACATGCCAGCTGCTCTGTGCCTCTAGGACACAGCCACAGAGGTGCTGCTGTGACACAGCCCCCTCTGGGCCATGGCACAGCCCCTGCCAGTGCTGAGCCCCTGGGAGCTCAGTCTGTGCCCTGCTGGTGTCCCTGAGGGGCTCCTGGCAGTGCCCCAGCCCTGCTGGGCTCTGCACAGGAGCTGCTCCTGCCCAGAGCTGTCTCTCTGCAGCGCTGCCCTTGCCAGCAGCTGCCTCTGGGCCAGGAGCCCGGCCCAGCTCAGCAGCACAGACACAGCACAGGGACTTCAATGACCCTCTGGGCCTTTGGTGCTTTTTGCATCACACTCATCAGTGCCTCCGAGTGTGCTCCAAACCTCCTCAAAAACTCAAAATCAGATTCAAAGTCCAAACTTCCTTTAACTCTAAATGGCTCCCACTGAGGGACATAACTCATATGAAAGTGTCCCCAGGTTGCAGGTAGGGCAGAACACTGGTACTTTGACACAGTGTCAGTTGGAGATTGCACATATCAATGTATTACAGGAAGAAAAACCTAAGCAGGACCTCACAAATGTTTTCTCACTGTCTTTTTAAATATGTTACATTCAGTTGGAATACACGTCGAGCCTCTGGAGCAGTAGAATTCAGCAGCAGCCTCTGCAAGTTGCTGAGGATGTCAGCAGCCCCCACTGAGCCAGCCCTGCCCAGAGACCGTGGGGAATGGGCAGACAAGGAGAGCGTCCCGGGGCTGGGCAAGCAGCACTCAGAGGCACCAGGGGCTGCAGCTGGGAAATGGAGTGTGGAATGGGGCTGGGAAAGCCCTGCCTGGGCTGTGCCAAGCAGGACACACAAGCCCGCACCCCATGCCCCAAACAATTCTTTCCATGAGACATTTTAAAGGAATTACAATTATTGGTGTCCTCTGAGTTGGATGTACTGGAGAAATAGCTACCAGAGATCCTCAGGAGCTCAAAACAACTGACCAGATTTTATTGGTAAATTTAGAAAATCAGAGAAACTTTGGCAAAAGGTACATTGTAACATTCAATCAGCAAAACACACTTCTCAAAGCATTAACTTGGCCCATTCAACTTCAGAATCTCTATGCCCATTCCATTTTAAGGTAATCAAAATTTGCAGAGAGAAAGAAATAGGAGAAGTAGACACAGAAAGAAAGAAAGACATATAAGATACAGAGAAGCACCCCCACCTGGATTCCAGTGTTGTTCAGATGGAAATTGCAAGAGGAGGGAGGGTCAAGATGTGTGCTTGCCTTGTGGTCAGACTTAAATACCCCTTGGTCTTCCTGGGCCCTTCCCCCAGGTGGGGACTGGGGTCATTTGGTCCCTCAGGAGCTGGGCTGGGGGCTGCAGAGGTGGCTGTGGAGCATTGCCTGTGCTGTGCCAGGGGCTGGCAGACACTGCGGGGCTGGGATGGAGGCTCTGGGGGATTGGGGTTCCAGGGCAGGGCAGGGCTGGGCTCACCGGGCAGGGCAAAGCTGGACCTGCCCCTTCCTCCCCCCCACACATGAAATGATCCAAGCCAACAATCTCCTCCAGTCTGTCCCAATAGGCAGTGTTGGAGGTGGACCCAAATTTGAGACACGGGAACCTGGCCAGGAAGGACAGTTCTCTTCCATAGGAAGGAAAGCACAGAGCCTTCCCCAGGGTTTTGGGCACAGATGAGAGGTGACCCTTGTGAAAGCACAGGCAGACAGACTTGTCCTGGCAATATTGCTATGGGAACAATGCCTGGATAGAAGGGAATTTGGTTTTGAAATCCCAGTTCTGGTCATGGCCTGGAGGAGAAGGACAGTTCTTTACCACAGGAAGGAAAGCACGGAGCCCCAGTGTTTCAGCAGCAGATGAGAAGAGACCCTCAACATGCCAAGGTCAGCTGGACCAGTCAGGTGGCCCACGGGAGGCCAAACCAGCCAGACCTGTTCTGTGTCCCCTTGGTTTTATGGGGCCCTGAGGTGTCACAAGGCTGCCTTTGGTTCCATGGGGTCCCACAGTTTCACAATGGCTCCCAGCTTCCTGAAGGTCCCTGTGGTGTCACAAAGGCCCCAAGGATTCCATGAGGCCTTGAAGTGCCACAATGGTCTCTGTGCTTCCACAGGCCTCACAATGTCATGTCACTCCTCTGTTCCGTGAGCCCTGCAATGTCACAATGGGCCTTTGGACCATGAGGGTTTGTGGTGTCACAATGGTCTCCGTTGGCTCCACGGTGTCACAATGGAGCATTGATGAGAGGCGGCTCTCTGTGTCACCCTGGAGCTTTGGTTCCATGAAGCCCTGCAGTGTCACAATGGTCCCCTTGGTTTCTTAGTGTCACAATGCACCACTGATGACAGAAGGCCTGGCAATGTCACAATGGCCCCTTGGTTCCATGCAGCCCTGCAGGGTCACAAAGGCCTCTTGGTTTCATGGTGCCCCACAGTGTCACAATGGTCTCCTTGGTTCCATGGTGCCCCACAGCGTCACAATGCTTTGCTTATTCCATGGGGCCTCGTAGTGTCACAATGGTCTCCATGATTCCATGAGTCTCCTCAGTGCCACAACAGCCCCTTGGTTCCATGAGGTTGTGAAGTGTCTCAATGGTCTTTCCAAGGTTCCATGGTTCCATGAGGCCTTGCAATGTCACAGTGGACCTTTGGTTCCATGGGGTGTGACAATGTCCCAATGTCCCTTGTTCTCACAGGGCCCCACAGTGTCACCAGGGCCCCTTGGTCTATCAGGGCACCACGGTGTCACAATGGTCCCTTGGTTCCATGGGCCCTGTGCTGCTGCATCCCCCCCCCCTTCTCAGGCCGCCCTGCCAGCTGAGAAATGCTCCCTGGGCCTCGGCCTTGGCCAACAGCCCCTGGGCTCAGCTCCTCACAAACACTGTCTGCTCCAGGCACTGCTGCTGCCCAACCAGCCCCTGGTTCCTTTAGCAGCAGCCCTGGCAGCTGTTTCTGTTCCCTGCGTGGCACAACATCCCTGTTCTCACCCCTGCCAAAGAAAGCTGCTGGTGCCAAGTGCGGCCAGGATGAACCATGGCTGGGACTGAAGCCCCCTCTTTGGGGGCCCTGCAAGCAGCGCCCAAAAGGAGCCCTTGCAGCTCTCCTGGGCCAGCCACTCCCTCGCAGTGGGGCCTCTCCCAGCCGGGAACTCTCCCGTTTGCTGCACTCGGGGATCCTGAACAACGACGGAGCCTGGGCCGATCCCCCCACTCCTCCAGGCTCAGCCCTTGCCCGCTGGGGAGATGCCAAAACATCCTCAGGGAGCATTCCCTGCCCTCAGGGGAATTGCTCACAGGTGCCTTGCACTGACTCTTGGTGTCTGTGTGCACACAGGAGTGCCTGTGCTGGGGAAATGTGGCACAAATGCTGCTCTCTGAGGGCTTGGAGTGCCTTGGAGAGCTGAGCCAGTCAGGCCTGCAAGTGATGGTGAGTCACAAGCTGTAAGCTGAGTTCAATGCTGCTAAGAGTTGTTCTTTTGCTAAGTTGTTACATTGAATAGAAGTTATAAGCTGTTGAATATTGTTAAGTTTTATTGCAGAGCTACATCATTAAGTCCTAGGTTACAAGTAAGGTTAAATACTGTTAAGTGCTGTTCTTTTTTGCTAAATGCTGAAGTCTAAGGTATCAGTCAAGTCCTGGTTTTGGTTCATTTCTTCTTTGACTGGATTTTGTTTGGTTTTTGTTGCTTTGTTTCTTTGGTGTGCCTAGAGTGCCCAGTCAGGAGCAGAGTGACTCTTGCCAAGGAACTCTGTGCTGCTCTCCCTTAATATTCAATCTGGTTTTTGCTGATTCCTTGCTGGGGATTTTTTCAGCGCTCTCAGCCCCTCGTTTGTAAGAGGGTGAAGGAGCCCTGGCCCAGGCTCTGGCCCTGGGGACACGGGGATGCTGCCGGGGGTCCCTGTCCCCTGTGCCACCCCCAGGGGCCCCGCCCCCGCCCCGTGTCAGGCTCTGGGCTCGATCTCGTGGAACATCCTCTGGGGAGGCTGTGGGGCCAGGGGGACATGGGGGGGACAGGGGACCCTGCTGTGCACGAGCAGGGTTGGACTGCTCTGGGGGAACTGTGAGGGGGCGGGGCAGAGGGACCTCCCCAGTGACCTCACACAGCCCCTGTCATGTCACAGAGCCATCTGTGATTCCACAGAACCACCTATGATGTCACACAGGCCCTGTGATGTTAAAGCCCAGCATGGGATGAAACAAATCCCCCATGTGATGTCACAGAGCCAATGCTGGGATATCACTCTGGGCTGTCACACAGCTGCAGTCTGAGGTCACAAATCACCCCTGGATGTCACGGTCTCTTCTGTGATGTCACAGCCGGTTCTGTCATGTTACTCAGACATCCAGCGATGTCACAACCCAGTCTGATGTCACAGAGCCACCCTCCATGATGGTACAGTCTGCTCTATGGCCTTACACCCTACTCTATGATGTCACAGCCACCTCTGCGATGTCACAAGTCCATCAGCGATGTCACACAACCCTCTCTGTGATGCCATACTGCCACTCTGTAATGTCACTGCACACACTATGACCTCACACCCTGCTCTGTAACGTCACTGCACACACCATGACCATCACAGCCTGCTCCATGATGTCACACAGACCCCTCTATGATGCTGGAGCTGCTCCATGACCTCACACAACAAACTCTGTGATGTCAGAGCCCAGTCTGTGAGCTCACACAGCCCACTCTGTGCTGTCACACAGCCCCTTGCTGACATGCCAGCTGCTCTGTGCCTCTAGGACACAGCCACAGAGGTGCTGCTGTGACACAGCCCCTCTGGGCCATGGCACAGCCCCTGCCAGTGCTGAGCCCCTGGGAGCTCAGTCTGTGCCCTGCTGGTGTCCCTGAGGGGCCCTGGCAGTGCCCCAGCCCCTGCTGGGCTCTGCACAGGAGCTGCTCCTGCCCAGAGCTGTCTCTCTGCAGCGCTGCCCTTGCCAGCAGCTGCCTCTGGGCCAGGAGCCCGGCCCAGCAGCAGCAGCACAGACACAGCACAGGGACTTCAATGACCCTCTGGGCCTTTGGTGCTTTTTGCATCACACTCATCAGTGCCTCCGAGTGTGCTCCAAACCTCCTCAAAACTCAAAATCAGATTCAAAGTCCAAATTCCTTTAACTCTAAATGGCTCCCACTGAGGGACATAACTCATATGAAAGTGTCCCCAGGTTGCAGGTAGGGCAGAACACTGGTACTTTGACACAGTGTCAGTTGGAGATTGCACATATCAATGTATTACAGGAAGAAAACCTAAGCAGGACCTCACAAATGTTTTCTCACTGTCTTTTAAATATGTTACATTCAGTTGGAATACACGTCGAGCCTCTGGAGCAGTAGAATTCAGCAGCAGCCTCTGCAAGTTGCTGAGGATGTCAGCAGCCCCCACTGAGCCAGCCCTGCCCAGAGACCGTGGGGGAATGGGCAGACAAGGAGAGCGTCCCCGGGGCTGGGCAAGCAGCACTCAGAGGCACCAGGGGCTGCAGCTGGGAAATGGAGTGTGGAATGGGCTGGGAAAGCCCTGCCTGGGCTGTGCCAAGCAGGACACACAAGCCCGCACTCCCATGCCCCAAACAATTTTTTTCCATGAGACATTTTAAAGGAATTACAATTATTGGTGTCCTCTGAGTTGGATGTACTGGAGAAATACCTACCAGAGATCCTCAGGAGCTCAAAACAACTGACCAGATTTTATTGGTAAATTTAGAAAATCAGAGAAACTTTGGCCAAAGGTACATTGTAACATTCAATCAGCAAAACACACTTCTCAAAGCATTAACTTGGCCCATTCAACTTCAGAATCTCTATGCCCATTCCATTTTAAGGTAATCAAAATTTGCAGAGAGAAAGAAATAGGAGAAGTAGACACAGAAAGAGAGAAAGACATATAAGATACAGAGAAGCACCCCACCTGGATTCCAGTGTTGTTCAGATGGAAATTGCAAGAGGAGGGAGGGTCAAGATGTGTGCTTGCCTTGTGGTCAGACTTAAATACCCCTTGGTCTTCCTGGGCCCTTCCCCAGGTGGGGACTGGGGTCATTTGGTCCCTCAGGAGCTGGGCTGGGGGCTGCAGAGGTGGCTGTGGAGCATTGCCTGTGCTGTGCCAGGGGCTGGCAGACACTGCGGGGCTGGGATGGAGGCTCTGGGGGATTGGGGTTCCAGGGCAGGGCAGGGCTGGGCTCACCGGGCAGGGCAAAGCTGGACCTGCCCTTCTTCCCCCCACACATGAAATGATCCAAGCCAACAATCTCCTCCAGTCTGTCCCAATAGGCAGTGTTGGAGGTGGACCCAAATTTGGAGACACGGGAACCTGGCCAGGAAGGACAGTTCTCTTCCATAGGAAGGAAAGCACAGAGCCTTCCCCAGGGTTTTGGGCACAGATGAGAGGTGACCCTTGTGAAAGCACAGGCAGACAGACTTGTCCTGGCAATATTGCTATGGGAACAATGCCTGGATAGAAGGGAATTTGGTTTTGAAATCCCAGTTCTGGTCATGGCCTGGAGGAGAAGGACAGTTCTTTACCACAGGAAGGAAAGCACGGAGCCCCAGTGTTTCAGCAGCAGATGAGAAGAGACCCTCAACATGCCAAGGTCAGCTGGACCAGTCAGGTGGCCCACGGGAGGCCAAACCAGCCAGACCTGTTCTGTGTCCCCTTGGTTTTATGGGGCCCTGAGGTGTCACAAGGCTGCCTTGGTTCCATGGGGTCCCACAGTTTCACAATGGCTCCCAGCTTCCTGAAGGTCCCGCGGTGTCACAAAGGCCCCAAGGATTCCATGAGGCCTTGAAGTGCCACAATGGTCTCTGTGCTTCCACAGGCCTCACAATGTCATGTCACTCCTCTGTTCCGTGAGCCCTGCAATGTCACAATGGGGCCTTTGGACCATGAGGGTTTGTGGTGTCACAATGGTCTCCATTGGCTCCACGGTGTCACAATGCAGCATTGATGAGAGGCGGCCTCTCTGTGTCACCCTGGAGCTTTGGTTCCATGAAGCCCTGCAGTGTCACAATGGTCCCCCTTGGTTTCTTAGTGTCACAATGCACCACTGATGACTGAAGGACTGGCAATGTCACAATGGCCCCTTGGTTCCATGCAGCCCTGCAGGGTCACAAAGGCCTCTTGGTTTCATGGTGCCCCACAGTGTCACAATGGTCTCCTTGGTTCCATGGTGCCCCACAGCGTCACAATGCTTTGCTTATTCCATGGGGCCTCGTAGTGTCACAATGGTCTCCATGATTCCATGAGTCTCCCTCAGTGCCACAACAGCCCCTTGGTTCCATGAGGTTGTGAAGTGTCTCAATGGTCTTTCCAAGGTTCCATGGTTCCATGAGGCCTTGCAATGTCACAGTGGACCTTTGGTTCCATGGGGTGTGACAATGTCCCAATGTCCCTTGTTCTCACAGGGCCCCACAGTGTCACCAGGGCCCCTTGGTCTATCAGGGCGCCACGGTGTCACAATGGTCCCTTGGTTCCATGGGCCCTGCTGCTGCATGCCCCCCCCCTTCTCAGGCCGCCCTGCCAGCTGAGAAATGCTCCCTGGGCCTCGGCCTTGGCCAACAGCCCCTGGGCTCAGCTCCTCACAAACACTGTCTGCTCCAGGCACTGCTGCTGCCCAACCAGCTCCTGGTTCCTTTAGCAGCAGCCCTGGCAGCTGTTTCTGTTCCCTGCGTGGCACAACATCCCTGTTCTCACCCTGCCAAAGAAAGCTGCTGGTGCCAAGTGCGGCCAGGATGAACCATGGCTGGGACTGAAGCCCCTCTTCTTGGGGCCCTGCAAGCAGCGCCAAAAGGAGCCCTTGCAGCTCTCCTGGGCCAGCCACTCCCTCGCAGTGGGGCCTCTCCCAGCCGGGAACTCTCCCGTTTGCTGCACTCGGGGATCCTGAACAACGACGGAGCCTGGGCCGATCCCCCCACTCCTCCAGGCTCAGCCTTTGCCCGCTGGGGAGATGCCAAAACATCCTCAGGGAGCATTCCCCTGCCCTCAGGGAATTGCTCACAGGTGCCTTGCACTGACTCTTGGTGTCTGTGTGCACACAGGAGTGCCTGTGCTGGGGAAATGTGGCACAAATGCTGCTCTGAGAGGGCTTGGAGTGCCTTGGAGAGCTGAGCCAGTCAGGCCTGCAAGTGATGGTGAGTCACAAGCTGTAAGCTGAGTTCAATGCTGCTAAGAGTTGTTCTTTTGCTAAGTTGTTACATTGAATAGAAGTTATAAGCTGTTGAATATTGTTAAGTTTTATTGCAGAGCTACATCATTAAGTCCTAGGTTACAAGTAAGGTTAAATACTGTTAAGTGCTGTTCTTTTGCTAAATGCTGAAGTCTAAGGTATCAGTCAAGTCCTGGTTTTGGTTCATTTCTTCTTTGACTGGATTTTGTTTGGTTTTTGTTGCTTTGTTTCTTTGGTGTGCCTAGAGTGCCCAGTCAGGAGCAGAGTGACTTTGCCAAGGAACTCTGTGCTGCTCTCCCTTAATATTCAATCTGGTTTTTGCTGATTCCTTGCTGGGGATTTTTTCAGCGCCTCAGCCCCTCGTTTGTAAGAGGGTGAAGGAGCCCTGGCCCAGGCTCTGGCCCTGGGGGGACACGGGGATGCTGCCGGGGGTCCCTGTCCCCTGTGCCACCCCCAGGGCCCCCCCCCCCCGGCCCCGTGTCAGGCTCTGGGCTCGATCTCGTGGAACATCCTCTGGGGAGGCTGTGGGGCCAGGGGGACCCGGGGGGACAGGGGACCCCTGCTGTGCACGAGCAGGGTTGGACTGCTCTGGGGGAACTGTGAGGGGGGCTGGGGCAGAGGGACCTCCCCAGTGACCTCACACAGCCCCCTGTCATGTCACAGAGCCATCTGTGATTCCACAGAACCACCTATGATGTCACACAGGCCCTGTGATGTTAAAGCCCAGCATGGGATGAAACAAATCCCCATGTGATGTCACAGAGCCAATGCTGGGATATCACCTGGGCTGTCACACAGCTGCAGTCTGAGGTCACAAATCACCCCTGATGTCACGGTCTCTTCTGTGATGTCACAGCCGGTTCTGTCATGTTACTCAGACATCCAGCGATGTCACAACCCAGTCTGATGTCACAGAGCCACCCTCCATGATGGTACAGTCTGCTCTATGGCCTTACACCCTACTCTATGATGTCACAGCCACCTCTGCGATGTCACAAGTCCATCAGCGATGTCACACAACCCTCTCTGTGATGCCATACTGCCACTCTGTAATGTCACTGCACACACTATGACCTCACACCCTGCTCTGTAACGTCACTGCACACACCATGACCATCACAGCCTGCTCCATGATGTCACACAGACCCTCTATGATGCTGGAGCTGCTCCATGACCTCACACAACAAACTCTGTGATGTCAGAGCCCAGTCTGTGAGCTCACACAGCCCACTCTGTGCTGTCACACAGCCCCTTGCTGACATCCCAGCTGCTCTGTGCCTCTAGGACACAGCCACAGAGGTGCTGCTGTGACACAGCCCCCTCTGGGCCATGGCACAGCCCCTGCCAGTGCTGAGCCCCTGGGAGCTCAGTCTGTGCCCTGCTGGTGTCCCTGAGGGGCCCTGGCAGTGCCCCAGCCCTGCTGGGCTCTGCACAGGAGCTGCTCCTGCCCAGAGCTGTCTCTGCAGCGCTGCCCTTGCCAGCAGCTGCCTCTGGGCCAGGAGCCCGGCCCAGTTCAGCAGCACAGACACAGCACAGGGACTTCAATGACCCTCTGGGCCTTTGGTGCTTTTTGCATCACACTCATCAGTGCCTCCGAGTGTGCTCCAAACCTCCTCAAAAACTCAAAATCAGATTCAAAGTCCAAACTTCCTTTAACTCTAAATGGCTCCCACTGAGGGACATAACTCATATGAAAGTGTCCCCAGGTTGCAGGTAGGGCAGAACACTGGTACTTTGACACAGTGTCAGTTGGAGATTGCACATATCAATGTATTACAGGAAGAAAAACCTAAGCAGGACCTCACAAATGTTTTCTCACTGTCTTTTTTTAAATATGTTACATTCAGTTGGAATACACGTCGAGCCTCTGGAGCAGTAGAATTCAGCAGCAGCCTCTGCAAGTTGCTGAGGATGTCAGCAGCCCCCACTGAGCCAGCCCTGCCCAGAGACCGTGGGGGAATGGGCAGACAAGGAGAGCGTCCCGGGGCTGGGCAAGCAGCACTCAGAGGCACCAGGGGCTGCAGCTGGGAAATGGAGTGTGGAATGGGCTGGGAAAGCCCTGCCTGGGCTGTGCCAAGCAGGACACACAAGCCCGCACTCCCATGCCCCAAACAATTCTTTCCATGAGACATTTTAAAGGAATTACAATTATTGGTGTCCTCTGAGTTGGATGTACTGGAGAAATAGCTACCAGAGATCCTCAGGAGCTCAAAACAACTGACCAGATTTTATTGGTAAATTTAGAAAATCAGAGAAACTTTGGCCAAAGGTACATTGTAACATTCAATCAGCAAAACACACTTCTCAAAGCATTAACTTGGCCCATTCAACTTCAGAATCTCTATGCCCATTCCATTTTAAGGTAATCAAAATTTGCAGAGAGAAAGAAATAGGAGAAGTAGACACAGAAAGAAAGAAAGACATATAAGATACAGAGAAGCACCCCCACCTGGATTCCAGTGTTGTTCAGATGGAAATTGCAAGAGGAGGGAGGGTCAAGATGTGTGCTTGCCTTGTGGTCAGACTTAAATACCCCTTGGTCTTCCTGGGCCCTTCCCCAGGTGGGGACTGGGGTCATTTGGTCCCTCAGGAGCTGGGCTGGGGGCTGCAGAGGTGGCTGTGGAGCATTGCCTGTGCTGTGCCAGGGGCTGGCAGACACTGCGGGGCTGGGATGGAGGCTCTGGGGGATTGGGGTTCCAGGGCAGGGCAGGGCTGGGCTCACCGGGCAGGGCAAAGCTGGACCTGCCCCTTCCTCCCCCACACATGAAATGATCCAAGCCAACAATCTCCTCCAGTCTGTCCCAATAGGCAGTGTTGGAGGTGGACCCAAATTTGGAGACACGGGAACCTGGCCAGGAAGGACAGTTCTCTTCCATAGGAAGGAAAGCACAGAGCCTTCCCCAGGGTTTTGGGCACAGATGAGAGGTGACCCTTGTGAAAGCACAGGCAGACAGACTTGTCCTGGCAATATTGCTATGGGAACAATGCCTGGATAGAAGGGAATTTGGTTTTGAAATCCCAGTTCTGGTCATGGCCTGGAGGAGAAGGACAGTTCTTTACCACAGGAAGGAAAGCACGGAGCCCCAGTGTTTCAGCAGCAGATGAGAAGAGACCCTCAACATGCCAAGGTCAGCTGGACCAGTCAGGTGGCCCACGGGAGGCCAAACCAGCCAGACCTGTTCTGTGTCCCCTTGGTTTTATGGGGCCCTGAGGTGTCACAAGGCTGCCTTTGGTTCCATGGGGTCCCACAGTTTCACAATGGCTCCCAGCTTCCTGAAGGTCCCTGCGGTGTCACAAAGGCCCCAAGGATTCCATGAGGCCTTGAAGTGCCACAATGGTCTCTGTGCTTCCACAGGCCTCACAATGTCATGTCACTCCTCTGTTCCGTGAGCCCTGCAATGTCACAATGGGCCTTTGGACCATGAGGGTTTGTGGTGTCACAATGGTCTCCGTTGGCTCCACGGTGTCACAATGGAGCATTGATGAGAGGCGGCCTCTCTGTGTCACCCTGGAGCTTTGGTTCCATGAAGCCCTGCAGTGTCACAATGGTCCCCTTGGTTTCTTAGTGTCACAATGCACCACTGATGACAGAAGGCCTGGCAATGTCACAATGGCCCCTTGGTTCCATGCAGCCCTGCAGGGTCACAAAGGCCTCTTGGTTTCATGGTGCCCCACAGTGTCACAATGGTCTCCTTGGTTCCATGGTGCCCCACAGCGTCACAATGCTTTGCTTATTCCATGGGGCCTCGTAGTGTCACAATGGTCTCCATGATTCCATGAGTCTCCTCAGTGCCACAACAGCCCCTTGGTTCCATGAGGTTGTGAAGTGTCTCAATGGTCTTTCCAAGGTTCCATGGTTCCATGAGGCCTTGCAATGTCACAGTGGACCTTTTTGGTTCCATGGGGTGTGACAATGTCCCAATGTCCCTTGTTCTCACAGGGCCCCACAGTGTCACCAGGGCCCCTTGGTCTATCAGGGCACCACGGTGTCACAATGGTCCCTTGGTTCCATGGGCCCTGTGCTGCTGCATTCCCCCCCCTTCTCAGGCCGCCCTGCCAGCTGAGAAATGCTCCCTGGGCCTCGGCCTTGGCCAACAGCCCCTGGGCTCAGCTCACAAACACTGTCTGCTCCAGGCACTGCTGCTGCCCAACCAGCTCCTGGTTCCTTTAGCAGCAGCCCTGGCAGCTGTTTCTGTTCCCTGCGTGGCACAACATCCCTGTTCTCACCCTGCCAAAGAAAGCTGCTGGTGCCAAGTGCGGCCAGGATGAACCATGGCTGGGACTGAAGCCCCTCTCTTGGGGCCCTGCAAGCAGCGCCCAAAAGGAGCCCTTGCAGCTCTCCTGGGCCAGCCACTCCCTCGCAGTGGGGCCTCCCAGCCGGGAACTCTCCCGTTTGCTGCACTCGGGGATCCTGAACAACGACGGAGCCTGGGCCGATCCCCCACTCCTCCAGGCTCAGCCTTTGCCCGCTGGGGAGATGCCAAACATCCTCAGGGAGCATTCCCTGCCCTCAGGGGAATTGCTCACAGGTGCCTTGCACTGACTCTTGGTGTCTGTGTGCACACAGGAGTGCCTGTGCTGGGGAAATGTGGCACAAATGCTGCTCTCTGAGGGCTTGGAGTGCCTTGGAGAGCTGAGCCAGTCAGGCCTGCAAGTGATGGTGAGTCACAAGCTGTAAGCTGAGTTCAATGCTGCTAAGAGTTGTTCTTTTGCTAAGTTGTTACATTGAATAGAAGTTATAAGCTGTTGAATATTGTTAAGTTTTATTGCAGAGCTACATCATTAAGTCCTAGGTTACAAGTAAGGTTAAATACTGTTAAGTGCTGTTCTTTTGCTAAATGCTGAAGTCTAAGGTATCAGTCAAGTCCTGGTTTTGGTTCATTTCTTCTTTGACTGGATTTTGTTTGGTTTTTTGTTGCTTTGTTTCTTTGGTGTGCCTAGAGTGCCCAGTCAGGAGCAGAGTGACTCTTGCCAAGGAACTCTGTGCTGCTCTCCCTTAATATTCAATCTGGTTTTTGCTGATTCCTTGCTGGGGATTTTTTTCAGCGCTCTCAGCCCCTCGTTTGTAAGAGGGTGAAGGAGCCCTGGCCCAGGCTCTGGCCCTGGGGACACGGGGATGCTGCCGGGGGTCCCTGTCCCCTGTGCCACCCCCAGGGGCCCCCGGCCCCGGCCCCGTGTCAGGCTCTGGGCTCGATCTCGTGGAACATCCTCTGGGGAGGCTGTGGGGCCAGGGGGACCTGGGGGGACAGGGGACCCCGCTGTGCACGAGCAGGGTTGGACTGCTCTGGGGGAACTGTGAGGGGGCCGGGGCAGAGGGACCTCCCCAGTGACCTCACACACAGCCCCTGTCATGTCACAGAGCCATCTGTGATTCCACAGAACCACCTATGATGTCACACAGGCCCTGTGGATGTTAAAGCCCAGCATGGGATGAAACAAATCCCCCATGTGATGTCACAGAGCCAATGCTGGGATATCACTCTGGGCTGTCACACAGCTGCAGTCTGAGGTCACAAATCACCCCTGGATGTCACGGTCTCTTCTGTGATGTCACAGCCGGTTCTGTCATGTTACTCAGACATCCAGCGATGTCACAACCCAGTCTGATGTCACAGAGCCACCCTCCATGATGGTACAGTCTGCTCTATGGCCTTACACCCTACTCTATGATGTCACAGCCACCTCTGCGATGTCACAAGTCCATCAGCGATGTCACACAACCCTCTCTGTGATGCCATACTGCCACTCTGTAATGTCACTGCACACACTATGACCTCACACCCTGCTCTGTAACGTCACTGCACACACCATGACCATCACAGCCTGCTCCATGATGTCACACAGACCCTCTATGATGCTGGAGCTGCTCCATGACCTCACACAACAAACTCTGTGATGTCAGAGCCCAGTCTGTGAGCTCACACAGCCCACTCTGTGCTGTCACACAGCCCCTTGCTGACATGCCAGCTGCTCTGTGCCTCTAGGACACAGCCACAGAGGTGCTGCTGTGACACAGCCCCCTCTGGGCCATGGCACAGCCCCTGCCAGTGCTGAGCCCCTGGGAGCTCAGTCTGTGCCCTGCTGGTGTCCCTGAGGGGCCCTGGCAGTGCCCCAGCCCTGCTGGGCTCTGCACAGGAGCTGCTCCTGCCCAGAGCTGTCTCTCTGCAGCGCTGCCCTTGCCAGCAGCTGCCTCTGGGCCAGGAGCCCGCCCAGCTCAGCAGCACAGACACAGCACAGGGACTTCAATGACCCTCTGGGCCTTTGGTGCTTTTTTGCATCACACTCATCAGTGCCTCCGAGTGTGCTCCAAACCTCCTCAAAAACTCAAAATCAGATTCAAAGTCCAAACTTCCTTTAACTCTAAATGGCTCCCACTGAGGGACATAACTCATATGAAAGTGTCCCCAGGTTGCAGGTAGGGCAGAACACTGGTACTTTGACACAGTGTCAGTTGGAGATTGCACATATCAATGTATTACAGGAAGAAAAACCTAAGCAGGACCTCACAAATGTTTTCTCACTGTCTTTTTAAATATGTTACATTCAGTTGGAATACACGTCGAGCCTCTGGAGCAGTAGAATTCAGCAGCAGCCTCTGCAAGTTGCTGAGGATGTCAGCAGCCCCCACTGAGCCAGCCCTGCCCAGAGACCGTGGGGAATGGGCAGACAAGGAGAGCGTCCCCGGGGCTGGGCAAGCAGCACTCAGAGGCACCAGGGGCTGCAGCTGGGAAATGGAGTGTGGAATGGGGCTGGGAAAGCCCTGCCTGGGCTGTGCCAAGCAGGACACACAAGCCCGCACTCCCATGCCCCAAACAATTCTTTCCATGAGACATTTTAAAGGAATTACAATTATTGGTGTCCTCTGAGTTGGATGTACTGGAGAAATAGCTACCAGAGATCCTCAGGAGCTCAAAACAACTGACCAGATTTTATTGGTAAATTTAGAAAATCAGAGAAACTTTGGCCAAAGGTACATTGTAACATTCAATCAGCAAAACACACTTCTCAAAGCATTAACTTGGCCCATTCAACTTCAGAATCTCTATGCCCATTCCATTTTAAGGTAATCAAAATTTGCAGAGAGAAAGAAATAGGAGAAGTAGACACAGAAAGAAAGAAAGACATATAAGATACAGAGAAGCACCCCACCTGGATTCCAGTGTTGTTCAGATGGAAATTGCAAGAGGAGGGAGGGTCAAGATGTGTGCTTGCCTTGTGGTCAGACTTAAATACCCCTTGGTCTTCCTGGGCCCTTCCCAGGTGGGGACTGGGGTCATTTGGTCCCTCAGGAGCTGGGCTGGGGGCTGCAGAGGTGGCTGTGGAGCATTGCCTGTGCTGTGCCAGGGCTGGCAGACACTGCGGGGCTGGGATGGAGGCTCTGGGGGGATTGGGGTTCCAGGGCAGGGCAGGGCTGGGCTCAGCGGGCAGGGCAAAGCTGGACCTGCCCCTTCCTCCCCCACACATGAAATGATCCAAGCCAACAATCTCCTCCAGTCTGTCCCAATAGGCAGTGTTGGAGGTGGACCCAAATTTGGAGACACGGGAACCTGGCCAGGAAGGACAGTTCTCTTCCATAGGAAGGAAAGCACAGAGCCTTCCCCAGGGTTTTGGGCACAGATGAGAGGTGACCCTTGTGAAAGCACAGGCAGACAGACTTGTCCTGGCAATATTGCTATGGGAACAATGCCTGGATAGAAGGGAATTTGGTTTTGAAATCCCAGTTCTGGTCATGGCCTGGAGGAGAAGGACAGTTCTTTACCACAGGAAGGAAAGCACGGAGCCCCAGTGTTTCAGCAGCAGATGAGAAGAGACCCTCAACATGCCAAGGTCAGCTGGACCAGTCAGGTGGCCCACGGGAGGCCAAACCAGCCAGACCTGTTCTGTGTCCCCTTGGTTTTATGGGGCCCTGAGGTGTCACAAGGCTGCCTTGGTTCCATGGGGTCCCACAGTTTCACAATGGCTCCCAGCTTCCTGAAGGTCCCATGGTGTCACAAAGGCCCCAAGGATTCCATGAGGCCTTGAAGTGCCACAATGGTCTCTGTGCTTCCACAGGCCTCACAATGTCATGTCACCCTCTGTTCCGTGAGCCCTGCAATGTCACAATGGGCCTTTGGACCATGAGGGTTTGTGGTGTCACAATGGTCTCCGTTGGCTCCACGGTGTCACAATGGAGCATTGATGAGAGGCGGCCCTCTGTGTCACCCTGGAGCTTTGGTTCCATGAAGCCCTGCAGTGTCACAATGGTCCCCTTGGTTTCTTAGTGTCACAATGCACCACTGATGACAGAAGGCCTGGCAATGTCACAATGGCCCCTTGGTTCCATGCAGCCCTGCAGGGTCACAAAGGCCTCTTGGTTTCATGGTGCCCCACAGTGTCACAATGGTCTCCTTGGTTCCATGGTGCCCCACAGCGTCACAATGCTTTTTGCTTATTCCATGGGGCCTCGTAGTGTCACAATGGTCTCCATGATTCCATGAGTCTCCCTCAGTGCCACAACAGCCCCTTGGTTCCATGAGGTTGTGAAGTGTCTCAATGGTCTTTCCAAGGTTCCATGGTTCCATGAGGCCTTGCAATGTCACAGTGGACCTTTGGTTCCATGGGGTGTGACAATGTCCCAATGTCCCTTGTTCTCACAGGGCCCCACAGTGTCACCAGGGCCCCTTGGTCTATCAGGGCACCACGGTGTCACAATGGTCCCTTGGTTCCATGGGCCCTGTGCTGCTGCATTCCCCCTCCCCTTCTCAGGCCGCCCTGCCAGCTGAGAAATGCTCCCTGGGCCTCGGCCTTGGCCAACAGCCCCTGGGCTCAGCTCCTCACAAACACTGTCTGCTCCAGGCACTGCTGCTGCCCAACCAGCTCCTGGTTCCTTTAGCAGCAGCCCTGGCAGCTGTTTCTGTTCCCTGCGTGGCACAACATCCCTGTTCTCACCCTGCCAAAGAAAGCTGCTGGTGCCAAGTGCGGCCAGGATGAACCATGGCTGGGACTGAAGCCCTCTCTTGGGGCCCTGCAAGCAGCGCCCAAAAGGAGCCCTTGCAGCCTCCTGGGCCAGCCACTCCCCGCAGTGGGGCCTCTCCCAGCCGGGAACTCTCCCGTTTGCTGCACTCGGGGATCCTGAACAACGACGGAGCCTGGGCCGATCCCCCCTCCTCCAGGCTCAGCCCTTTGCCCGCTGGGGAGATGCCAAAACATCCTCAGGGAGCATTCCCTGCCCTCAGGGGAATTGCTCACAGGTGCCTTGCACTGACTCTTGGTGTCTGTGTGCACACAGGAGTGCCTGTGCTGGGGAAATGTGGCACAAATGCTGCTCTCTGAGGGCTTGGAGTGCCTTGAGAGCTGAGCCAGTCAGGCCTGCAAGTGATGGTGAGTCACAAGCTGTAAGCTGAGTTCAATGCTGCTAAGAGTTGTTCTTTTGCTAAGTTGTTACATTGAATAGAAGTTATAAGCTAAGTTGAATATTGTTAAGTTTTATTGCAGAGCTACATCATTAAGTCCTAGGTTACAAGTAAGGTTAAATACTGTTAAGTGCTGTTCTTTTGCTAAATGCTGAAGTCTAAGGTATCAGTCAAGTCCTGGTTTTGGTTCATTTCTTCTTTGACTGGATTTTGTTTGGTTTTTTTGTTGCTTTGTTTCTTTGGTGTGCCTAGAGTGCCCAGTCAGGAGCAGAGTGACTCTTGCCAAGGAACTCTGTGCTGCTCTCCCTTAATATTCAATCTGGTTTTTGCTGATTCCTTGCTGATTTTTTTTCAGCGCTCTCAGCCCCTCGTTTGTAAGAGGGTGAAGGAGCCCTGGCCCAGGCTCTGGCCCTGGGGGACACGGGGATGCTGCCGGGGGGTCCCTGTCCCCTGTGCCACCCCCAGGGCCCCGCCCCCCGGCCCCGTGTCAGGCTCTGGGCTCGATCTCGTGGAACATCCTGTGGGGGAGGCTGTGGGGCCGGGGGGACCCGGGGGGACAGGGGACCTGCTGTGCACGAGCAGGGTTGGACTGCTCTGGGGGAACTGTGAGGGGGGGGCAGAGGGACCTCCCCAGTGACCTCACACAGCCCCTGTCATGTCACAGAGCCATCTGTGATTCCACAGAACCACCTATGATGTCACACAGGCCCTGTGATGTTAAAGCCCAGCATGGGATGAAACAAACCCCCATGTGATGTCACAGAGCCAATGCTGGGATATCACTCTGGGCTGTCACACAGCTGCAGTCTGAGGTCACAAATCACCCCTGGATGTCACGGTCTCTTCTGTGATGTCACAGCCGGTTCTGTCATGTTACTCAGACATCCAGCGATGTCACAACCCAGTCTGATGTCACAGAGCCACCCTCCATGATGGTACAGTCTGCTCTATGGCCTTACACCCTACTCTATGATGTCACAGCCACCTCTGCGATGTCACAAGTCCATCAGCGATGTCACACAACCTCTCTGTGATGCCATACTGCCACCTGTAATGTCACTGCACACACTATGACCTCACACCCTGCTCTGTAACGTCACTGCACACACCATGACCATCACAGCCTGCTCCATGATGTCACACAGACCCCTCTATGATGCTGGAGCTGCTCCATGACCTCACACAACAAACTCTGTGATGTCAGAGCCCAGTCTGTGAGCTCACACAGCCCACTCTGTGCTGTCACACAGCCCCTTGCTGACATGCCAGCTGCTCTGTGCCTCTAGGACACAGCCACAGAGGTGCTGTGACACAGCCCCTCTGGGCCATGGCACAGCCCCCTGCCAGTGCTGAGCCCCTGGGAGCTCAGTCTGTGCCCTGCTGGTGTCCCTGAGGGGCCCTGGCAGTGCCCCAGCCCTGCTGGGCTCTGCACAGGAGCTGCTCCTGCCCAGAGCTGTCTCTCTGCAGCGCTGCCCTTGCCAGTAGCTGCCTCTGGGCCAGGAGCCCGGCCCAGTTCAGCAGCACAGACACAGCACAGGGACTTCAATGACCCTCTGGGCTTTTGGTGTTTTTGCATCACACTCATCAGTGCCTCCGAGTGTGCTCCAAACCTCCTCAAAACTCAAAATCAGATTCAAAGTCCAAACTTCCTTTAACTCTAAATGGCTCCCACTGAGGGACATAACTCATATGAAAGTGTCCCCAGGTTGCAGGTAGGGCAGAACACTGGTACTTTGACACAGTGTCAGTTGGAGATTGCACATATCAATGTATTACAGGAAGAAAAACCTAAGCAGGACCTCACAAATGTTTTCTCACTGTCTTTTTAAATATGTTACATTCAGTTGGAATACACGTCGAGCCTCTGGAGCAGTAGAATTCAGCAGCAGCCTCTGCAAGTTGCTGAGGATGTCAGCAGCCCCCACTGAGCCAGCCCTGCCCAGAGACCGTGGGGGAATGGGCAGACAAGGAGAGCGTCCCGGGGCTGGGCAAGCAGCACTCAGAGGCACCAGGGGCTGCAGCTGGGAAATGGAGTGTGGAATGGGGCTGGGAAAGCCCTGCCTGGGCTGTGCCAAGCAGGACACACAAGCCCGCACTCCCATGCCCCAAACAATTTTTTCCATGAGACATTTTAAAGGAATTACAATTATTGGTGTCCTCTGAGTTGGATGTACTGGAGAAATAGCTACCAGAGATCCTCAGGAGCTCAAAACAACTGACCAGATTTTATTGGTAAATTTAGAAAATCAGAGAAACTTTGGCCAAAGGTACATTGTAACATTCAATCAGCAAAACACACTTCTCAAAGCATTAACTTGGCCCATTCAACTTCAGAATCTCTATGCCCATTCCATTTTAAGGTAATCAAAATTTGCAGAGAGAAAGAAATAGGAGAAGTAGACACAGAAAGAAAGAAAGACATATAAGATACAGAGAAGCACCCCCACCTGGATTCCAGTGTTGTTCAGATGGAAATTGCAAGAGGAGGGAGGGTCAAGATGTGTGCTTGCCTTGTGGTCAGACTTAAATACCCCTTGGTCTTCCTGGGCCCTTCCCCAGGTGGGGGACTGGGGTCATTTGGTCCCTCAGGAGCTGGGCTGGGGGGCTGCAGAGGTGGCTGTGGAGCATTGCCTGTGCTGTGCCAGGGGCTGGCAGACACTGCGGGGCTGGGATGGAGGCTCTGGGGGATTGGGGTTCCAGGGCAGGGCAGGGCTGGGCTCACCGGGCAGGGCAAAGCTGGACCTGCCCCTTCCTCCCCACACATGAAATGATCCAAGCCAACAATCTCCTCCAGTCTGTCCCAATAGGCAGTGTTGGAGGTGGACCCAAATTTGGAGACACGGGAACCTGGCCAGGAAGGACAGTTCTCTTCCATAGGAAGGAAAGCACAGAGCCTTCCCCCAGGGTTTTGGGCACAGATGAGAGGTGACCCTTGTGAAAGCACAGGCAGACAGACTTGTCCTGGCAATATTGCTATGGGAACAATGCCTGGATAGAAGGGAATTTGGTTTTGAAATCCCAGTTCTGGTCATGGCCTGGAGGAGAAGGACAGTTCTTTACCACAGGAAGGAAAGCACGGAGCCCCAGTGTTTCAGCAGCAGATGAGAAGAGACCCTCAACATGCCAAGGTCAGCTGGACCAGTCAGGTGGCCCACGGGAGGCCAAACCAGCCAGACCTGTTCTGTGTCCCCTTGGTTTTATGGGGCCCTGAGGTGTCACAAGGCTGCCTTGGTTCCATGGGGTCCCACAGTTTCACAATGGCTCCCAGCTTCCTGAAGGTCCCGCGGTGTCACAAAGGCCCCAAGGATTCCATGAGGCCTTGAAGTGCCACAATGGTCTCTGTGCTTCCACAGGCCTCACAATGTCATGTCACCTCTGTTCCGTGAGCCCTGCAATGTCACAATGGGCCTTTGGACCATGAGGGTTTGTGGTGTCACAATGGTCTCCGTTGGCTCCACGGTGTCACAATGGAGCATTGATGAGAGGCGGCCTCTGTGTCACCCTGGAGCTTTGGTTCCATGAAGCCCTGCAGTGTCACAATGGTCCCCTTGGTTTCTTAGTGTCACAATGCACCACTGATGACAGAAGGCCTGGCAATGTCACAATGGCCCCTTGGTTCCATGCAGCCCTGCAGGGTCACAAAGGCCTCTTGGTTTCATGGTGCCCCACAGTGTCACAATGGTCTCCTTGGTTCCATGGTGCCCCACAGCGTCCACAATGCTTTGCTTATTCCATGGGGCCTCGTAGTGTCACAATGGTCTCCATGATTCCATGAGTCTCCCTCAGTGCCACAACAGCCCCTTGGTTCCATGAGGTTGTGAAGTGTCTCAATGGTCTTTCCAAGGTTCCATGGTTCCATGAGGCCTTGCAATGTCACAGTGGACCTTTGGTTCCATGGGGTGTGACAATGTCCCAATGTCCCTTGTTCTCACAGGGCCCCACAGTGTCACCAGGGCCCCTTGGTCTATCAGGGCGCCACGGTGTCACAATGGTCCCTTGGTTCCATGGGCCCTGTGCTGCTGCATTCCCCCTCCCCTTCTCAGGCCGCCCTGCCAGCTGAGAAATGCTCCCTGGGCCTCGGCCTTGGCCAACAGCCCCTGGGCTCAGCTCCTCACAAACACTGTCTGCTCCAGGCACTGCTGCTGCCCAACCAGCTCCTGGTTCCTTTAGCAGCAGCCCTGGCAGCTGTTTCTGTTCCCTGCGTGGCACAACATCCCTGTTCTCACCCTGCCAAAGAAAGCTGCTGGTGCCAAGTGCGGCCAGGATGAACCATGGCTGGGACTGAAGCCCTCTCTTGGGGCCCTGCAAGCAGCGCTCCAAAAGGAGCCCTTGCAGCCTCCTGGGCCAGCCACTCCCTCGCAGTGGGGCCTCCCAGGCGGGAACTCTCCCGTTTGCTGCACCTGGGGATCCTGAACAACGACGGAGCCTGGGCCGATCCCCCCACCTCCAGGCTCAGCCCTTTGCCCGCTGGGGAGATGCCAAAACATCCTCAGGGAGCATTCCCTGCCCTCAGGGGAATTGCTCACAGGTGCCTTGCACTGACTCTTGGTGTCTGTGTGCACACAGGAGTGCCTGTGCTGGGAAATGTGGCACAATGCTGCTCTCTGAGGGCTTGGAGTGCCTTGGAGAGCTGAGCCAGTCAGGCCTGCAAGTGATGGTGAGTCACAAGCTGTAAGCTGAGTTCAATGCTGCTAAGAGTTGTTCTTTTGCTAAGTTGTTACATTGAATAGAAGTGATAAGCTAAGTTGAATATTGTTAAGTTTTATTGCAGAGCTACATCATGAAGTCCTAGGTTACAAGTAAGGTTAAATACTGTTAAGTGCTGTTCTTTTGCTAAATGCTGAAGTCTAAGGTATCAGTCAAGTCCTGGTTTTGGTTCATTTCTTCTTTGACTGGATTTTGTTTGGTTTTTTGTTGCTTTGTTTCTTTTGGTGTGCCTAGAGTGCCCAGTCAGGAGCAGAGTGACTCTTGCCAAGGAACTCTGTGCTGCTCTCCCTTAATATTCAATCTGGTTTTTGCTGATTCCTTGCTGGGGATTTTTTCAGCGCCTCAGCCCCTCGTTTGTAAGAGGGTGAAGGAGCCCTGGCCCAGGCTCTGGCCCTGGGGACACGGGGATGCTGCCGGGGGTCCCTGTCCCCTGTGCCACCCCAGGGGCCCCGGCCCCGGCCCCGTGTCAGGCTCTGGGCTCGATCTCGTGGAACATCCTCTGGGGAGGCTGTGGGGCCAGGGGACCGGGGGGACAGGGGACCCCGCTGTGCACGAGCAGGGTTGGACTGCTCTGGGGAACTGTGAGGGGGGGGGCAGAGGGACCTCCCAGTGACCTCCCACACAGCCCCTGTCATGTCACAGAGCCATCTGTGATTCCACAGAACCAACCTATGATGTCACACAGGCCCTGTGATGTTAAAGCCCAGCATGGGATGAAACAAATCCCCCATGTGATGTCACAGAGCCAATGCTGGGATATCACTCTGGGCTGTCACACAGCTGCAGTCTGAGGTCACAAATCACCCTGGATGTCACGGTCTCTTCTGTGATGTCACAGCCGGTTCTGTCATGTTACTCAGACATCCAGCGATGTCACAACCCAGTCTGATGTCACAGAGCCACCCTCCATGATGGTACAGTCTGCTCTATGGCCTTACACCCTACTCTATGATGTCACAGCCACCTCTGCGATGTCACAAGTCCATCAGCGATGTCACACAACCCTCTGTGATGCCATACTGCCACTCTGTAATGTCACTGCACACACTATGACCTCACACCCTGCTCTGTAACGTCACTGCACACACCATGACCATCACAGCCTGCTCCATGATGTCACACAGACCCTCTATGATGCTGGAGCTGCTCCATGACCTCACACAACAAACTCTGTGATGTCAGAGCCCAGTCTGTGAGCTCACACAGCCCACTCTGTGCTGTCACACAGCCCTTGCTGACATCCCAGCTGCTCTGTGCCTCTAGGACACAGCCACAGAGGTGCTGCTGTGACACAGCCCCCTCTGGGCCATGGCACAGCCCCTGCCAGTGCTGGAGCCCCTGGGAGCTCAGTCTCCAGCCCTGCTGGTGTCCCTGAGGGGCCCTGGCAGTGCCCCAGCCCTGCTGGGCTCCTGCACAGGAGCTGCTCCTGCCCAGAGCTGTCTCTCTGCAGCGCTGCCCTTGCCAGCAGCTGCCTCTGGGGCCAGGAGCCCGGCCCAGCTCAGCAGCACAGACACAGCACAGGGACTTCAATGACCCTCTGGGCCTTTGGTGCTCTTTTGCATCACACTCATCAGTGCCGCCCGAGTGTGCTCCAAACCTCCTCAAAAACTCAAAATCAGATTCAAAGTCCAAATTCCTTTAACTCTAAATGGCTCCCACTGAGGGACATAACTCATATGAAAGTGTCCCAGGTTGCAGGTAGGGCAGAACACTGGTACTTTGACACAGTGTCAGTTGGAGATTGCACATATCAATGTATTACAGGAAGAAAAACCTAAGCAGGACCTCACAAATGTTTTCTCACTGTCTTTTTAAATATGTTACATTCAGTTGGAATACACGCCGAGCCTCTGAGCAGTAAAATTCAGCAGCAGCCCTCTGCAAGTTGTTGAGGATGTCAGCAGCCCCCACTGAGCCAGCCCTGCCCAGAGACCGTGGGGAATGGGCAGACAAGGAGAGCGTCCCCGGGCTGAGGAGGCACCAGGGGCTGCAGCTGGGAAATGGAGTGGAATGGGGGCTGGGAAAGCCCTGCCTGGGCTGTGCCAAGCAGGACACACAAGCCCGCACTCCCATGCCCCAAACAATTCTTTTCCATGAGACATTTTAAAGGAATTACAATTATTGGTGTCCTCTGAGTTGGGAGAAATAGCTACACAAAGAGATAGACATTTTAAAGGAATTACAAATTGGTCCTCTGAGTTGGATGTCACTACCAGAGATCCTCAGAGCTCAAAACTGACCAGATTTTATTGGTAAATTTAGAAAATCAGAGAAACTTTGGCCAAAGGTACATTGTAAATATCAATCAGCAAAACACACTTCTCAAAGCATTAACTTGGCCCATTCAACTCAGAATCTCTATGCCCATTCCATTTTAAGGTAATCAAAATTTGCAGAGAGAAAGAAATAGAGAAGTAGACACAGAAAGAAAGAAAGATATATAAGATACAGAGAAGCACCCCACCTGGATTCCAGTGTTGTTCAGATGGAAATTGCAAGAGGAGGGAGGGTCAAGATGTGTGCTTGCCTTGTGGTCAGACTTAAATAGCCCTTGGTCTTCCTGGGCCCCTTCCCCCAGGTGGGGGACTGGGGTCATTTGGTCCCCTCAGGAGTAATGCAGAGGTGGCTGTGGAGCATTGCCTGCTGTGCCAGGGGCTAGACATGCCTGGGGCTGGGATGGAGCTCTGGGGGATTGGGGTTCAGGGCAGGGCAGGGCTGGGCTCACTGGCAGGGCAAAGCTGGACCTGCCCTTCCTCCCCACACATGAAATGATCCAAGCCAACAATCTCCTCCAGTCTGTCCCAATAGGCAGTGTTGGAGGTGGACCCAAATTTGAGACACGGGAACCTGGCCAGGAAGGACAGTTCTCTTCCATAGGAAGGAAAGCACAGAGCCTTCCCCAGGGTTTGGGCACAGATGAGAGGTGACCCCTTAGAAAGCACAGGCAGACAGACTTGTCCTGGCAATATTGCTATGGGAACAATGCCTGGATAGAAGGGAATTTGGTTTTGAAATCCCAGTTCTGGTCATGGCCTG
>JALJVW010003271.1:0-16036 GCA_024865655.1 Emberiza elegans
AAAACAGTGGACTCTAGTGATAAAACAACTCAACAACAAAAATGATTCAAATTCTGAAAAGTTGAACAATGTTCAAACTTTGGTGCAATCTCGTGTAATCCAAAATGTCAAAAAGTGTAAAAATCTTGCAAAGACATATAGGGTCCATCTTATTAAGGGTGTGTGATTAACAACAGAGATGTTTGTGAAATGGAGGCTCGACTGGAGCTTTATCATTTTAGTGCATCAGTTAGATAGTCACTTGATGCAATTAAATGACTCTACTTGATAGAGCAGGCAGCAAAATTTTAATGGGCATTTGCCTTCTACATTTTCCTCTAGAGATGGAGGTTTTTAATAGGAAAGACTGTGGCCAGAAAATCTGGAGGAGCAACGTACCATAAAACTGGAAAGTAGCTTGTCTTGCATCATTTGCTTTTCTGCAAATACTACCTCATATGTGTACAGAAAAAAACAAAAACCAACAAAAATCAACTAGAAAAAGTACTCTTAAACATATAATGGGGTAATAATAATAGGTTTTTAAAACTCTGCAGATTGTCTTTTCCAAATTCCTCTCCCAGCCATGTCCTAAAGAACATTTTTTCACAGAGAAAATGGCTGCAAGATTGATGGAGTTCCATTCAATAATCATATGTTGATTAGCATACGCTTAATAAAAAGCTTATTAACACATGCTCCAGTCTAAGCATGTCACTCAGAGAAGGTATAACAATATTGATGCTTTTTTTACTGCGACAGAAACATGGGTACACTGGTTCTGCAATTTTAAAATCATCAGGAAATAAAAATATAAGAAGCAATGCCACATTTTTATTTTATAAAATGGAGATTAGAATGGGTTTCAGTAATTCTTCTTGCTCCTATTCATTTGAAATTACAGTACCTAACTGTTTTTTCTCATAAATGCCACTTCAAGTGATGCTTTATTGCCTTTGGCTATGAAAGAGGACAATACATTTTAATTTGTATTGCTATAATTAAAGCCTGAAATTTGATTTGATTTGATTTTTATATAGTCTCCCTGGTCAGGCATTGTGATGATGATATTTTGCTGTTCAGAATTCAGGACTACAAAAAATACTATTTTGGCCAGAGTAATGTGACTGGTGATGCAAGATTTGCAGTTCTAACAGGTGTTATTTTCTCTCTGTCACTTTCACCAATCTCATAGGTTTTGGGTTTTTTTTGAAATTTTTAAGTGAATTTCAATGTCATTTTCCTCACTTAAATTCCAGGTATATGATACAGATAATAGCTGGACTTTAGGGTCATTTAACTTTAACTGTAGTACCAAATCCTTTAGCTGATGGAGAACAGCAGTACCTTAATCCCATTTTATCCTGCAGGAGATTGACTTTCTCTGGTTCCATTTGATGACAAGAAAAAAACCATGAAAGGCAGAACAAACTCATATTGCTGTGGCAACTACTTTTGATAGAAGTCAATCCCTGTCTTTTTCAGGGAGCAGGTGTCCTTTGTCTGGCTATCACGTGCATTCCATGTGGTTATGAAGAGAGCATTGAGTTTTGGCAGGTCTAGACTTTAAAATATCGGGAGGAATAGCACGTGCTTGGTTGGCATCCTCAATCTTTTGGGATTTCTGGGATGTGCTCAGGCACATCATTCCTTAGTTCACATCCTCTTCTCTCAAGACTATCAAGTTCCTCCTTCCTCAAGATCATCCAGCAACATTATTTTCTTGGCAGCAGGACCAAAACTTCTACAAACAGGCCTACCAAGAGCCTAGCCTAGTCTAAATGAAGTATGTAAAGAAAGATGGAAATGAGGTTTTAGGATAATTCACATCCAAATTTAGGAAAACAGGATATCTTTCTAGAAATACAACTCTTTTCAATTCTCAAGGCTCTCAAAGCTTCATTTTAAAATTTTGCTGATATTTCTTTATCTACTTTTCCTGGGTTTTGTACCTATTTTAAGTTAGTTCTGGTTTACAATTGCACAACATTCAAAGAAAACAAAAGTAAATACTCATCACATTTGTTGTAGCTCATTAACCTACTTTTGAGCTGAGGTTTGATATTTTCCTAATCGTTGCGGGTATACAGAGCGTTTTTATTCATTCCAAAGATACTTTCCAACCTACCTAACACAGTTTTATGTGAAAGCTAGTGGAGAATCTATATTGCTTGCAGTGAACAACCCAGCAGCAATCAGAGAATGTCCACATTATAAGGAGTTCCCATGGAGATACTATGAAGTACAGCTGTTTCACAGAAAAAAAAGAATTTAACTGGTTTTGGTTGTTTTGTTTTGTGTTTGGTTCGTTTGGGGTTTTGGGGTTTTTTTTTTTCTTTGGTTTGGCTTTTGTTTTGTTTGGGGATTTTTTTTTTTTTTTTTTTTTTTCCTTTTCCTTTGGTTCTCTTTTGTTTGTTTGAGTATTTTGGGAGGATTTTTGTTTTTATTTATTTATTTATTTATTTATTTTAACTAGGCAGTTTCCACAAAGTTTTTCCAAAAGACAAGTCTTTCTACATCTACTTTTAAGGTCATTAATATCTGTCTTCTACCCCCAAAAGACCTTTTGAAAGTTAGACACATTTTAGTTGTACTTTCTGGGCTTAAGCACTGCTGTTCTCTTGCAAAGTTCTCGTTTTCTTTCAGGTCACACAAAAATTTTGTTAGAATTTGTAAAAACTCCATACAAAGCATTCCACCCCAACCACCCCTATGATATATAAGGTGGCTACAGGACTTGAAGTCAGATGTACACCTATTGGAGCCCTTGGAAGAACCATCCCACATATCAACCTCTTCATAGACATACAGAAGGTTCAGAACCTGAATTTCCACAGGTTTTCTATTTTTCCTACTAATAAGTAAGCTTCTCAGATTACCTGGGTTCAGGTTGTAAACTGGAGAGTGATATAGAAAAAATCAACAAAATGCTAAAGGAAAGAATAGGGTTACTTTTTCTCAAAGGTTTCTTTAAGCAATTATCTTATACCAATGGTTTGAAGAGTTGATGTGGTTTAGAAAATTTTCAAAGTTTATGTGGGTGAAGGAAAAAAAAAACTTCTTCCAATTTTCTTCTAATACAGTTCTATAGAGATGTGGTTTAGACAGAGCATGCAGTTGATGACAGACAAAGAAGCACAAATTTGGACAGAAATACTGGGGATTAGGTTTCACCTCATTGGCAGGGTGTCCAAGTGTATGGAGGCCAGACAAGCAAGGATAAGGAGAAAAAATTGTCCCTCTTATTTCAGAACTGTGCTTTATCCATCCCAAAGTGGAGTGAATCAATAGCTGCACTTGGCCTTCTCTGGTTGGAATGCCCGGATATCTCATCCCTGCCATTGTGTCAGGCAGACTGTGTCGGCAAAAGGGATAAGGGACAGGAGCCTTCCCAGAAGTAGCAAAGTGTGCATTATCCTACCTAAGGAAGTTCTGGATCAGTACATATTTGAACGTTTTGCTCAGTTTTGCTAGAATAGGGTTTTTCTTTGACGTTCCTTGTCATGGGATTGGAGACTTTTCCCAGGGATAAGTTGCTGTCTGTTACCACAGCTGAATTTGTCTAGATGCTTGAAAGCAGTTGCATGGTACCAAGGCATGAATTATTGAATTCCTCAAAAGTGGAAGAATGGAACATTCATAACATCAACTGTTACATTGCTGAGAGACTTGACAAGATTTTGATCTTTCCTGTCTCAGCTTGAAGTGGTGGATCTGAGGAGGACGGAGAGCAGCATGTGGCTGCCACATCAAAACCCAGGAAGCTGCAAAGGTGCTGCTGATCTTGTAACCTACCACTAGCGAAGCAAAAGGCAGTTGTCCAAAAGTGCTTGCATTCGAATATTAGTGTGAATGGAATGGCAGGAGTGTGGTAAGGTACTGTTTTCTATCAGTTTGCAAGCAGTGCACACAATCCCAGTGTGGCTCGGCTGCCGAAGAATGAAATAGCAGTAAAATCATGCAGCTGTGGTTGTTTGTTCGCCTTTCGGAAGGTGCCGCTCTCTCCGGCTCCGGAGGCGAAGAAGCGGCTTCTTCAAGGAGCGCAGTACAGAAAAAGAGCATTGTGCCGGTCGCAGAGCACTGTGCCGGTCGCGGTGTGCTCGGGCGCTGCTCCTGCCGAAAGAAGCCAAGGGACCGGCGCTTAGCTCGGGCGAGCTCCGTATCTTCGTCTTTAGCGTCTCTTGTTGGCTATATCTAAGCAGTGTCCCTGCATCTCTCCTGTAGGCGCCTTTTAGGAGACCAGTGGAAGGCCACCATTAGGTCATGCCTAATCTATCTGTTCTCCAGGCTGAACAATCCCCATTTCTGCAACCCGGCCTCGTAGTTGAATTCAGGATCCTTAGTTCTGCTTTCTTCCTCTTTTATGCACTTACAACTGCTCTTTCACCCAGGTTTTTAGTCATTCTAGGAATTGGGAATATTACAGCCATCACCATGGAAAACAAGTAACTTTTTGAGTGCTCTTTACCCATCCCATTATGTTAATTAGCAATACGATAAACTCTGCTGAAAATTAGCAAAGTTCAAAACTGTCAGCTGGGAGTGATTTTCTCTCATCTCATGTGTCATCATATCTCAGCTATTATCAATATTTGGATTGTTTCTGAATAAACAATAAGTGGAAATAAATGGTCTTTTCATCTGTTGTTATGTATAGGAAAGATTTTATTTTGAAGCTTCAATTCTCACAACTATAAAATGCATTTTAAAAATAAAGGGCAGATGAGATAAGTAAGTGAGTACAAATGTACCTCTGAAAGACAATATGATCCCAAAACCAGTTATAAAATAATTTTCACAACTACTGAAAGAGCTAACTTTAATATCTTAGATGTCTGAAAACATAAAAGGCTCATGATTAAGCATATATTGGCATTATGTTTGAGAAACTTGTCAAAACAACCCATTTTAATTTCATGATTTTTAGCTTTCCATTGATAAAAAGCTTTTTAAACAATGTCCTAGGTGGGGTCCTGGTAGTCACTGAAACAAACAGTCACTTACAGGCATGAAATACCACTTGGTAATCTAGCACATTCAAGATTGCAAATATTGAATAATTGACATTAATCGATATTGCTGTTGACCTCATCTGTCTTCTTGTTTCAATCTAAGAGGGAACAAAACATTATCTAACTTCTGCCAACAGAATGGCAGGTATCACAGAAAGGAAAAATTCTTAATTAAAGGCAATTATGAAAATGTGGTCAGAAAGATGATGGTTTCCTCTGTATGGCCTCATCAAGAGCACACACTCACTGGAGAAACGTCACTTAGTCAGTGATGAAATGCAGAAGCTGCATTAATGCAGATGTCGCCTTGCTCTGCTCCTCAACTTCTTGAAGTCTTGGGAAGTCCATTTCCTTTCAGCATTGCTGCCTGACACTCAGGTAGGAGCTGCAGAGGGGAAGTGCATGCTGGGCTGATCTTTCCGTCGGGCACAGATTTGGCTTCAAGCACATCTTTAAAAGAACCGTAGAAACATTCATGTAGAAACACACAGGTTTCGCCAGGAGCATTTTCTAGATCTGTCCCTAACACACTAACCTTGTTCCAGTTTCCTAAGCAATGTCAACAAAAGAACAGTAAATCCTTTTCACATCATATTGTGCAGACACACTTTAGCTATACAAATAGTCTTTCTCAACTCTTTTACCTTTTTAGAATTTCTGTAGGTTCCTAATGTTTCTTTTCAGCATGTGTTTTCTTCATTCTTCATTATACACAGTTTAGTCTAATCAGCATTAGTGTTCTGTTTAACATTGTATTTCATTTTCCATACACTTAATTTTATTCACTGTACACATCTCTCTTAATCCATTTAATGACTAATAATCTTGATGTGGCTTCTGTGTCTTTGCAATGATTATGGTTATATGCATTGCAAGAAAATGTTTTTCTGTAAATATAATTGTAGCCCCCTTGTTTTTTTCAGGAGGACTAATAAAACTGGTTAGCAGGCACATCTTCTAGTTGGAGCCTGTCAGAACCTTTACCTATATTTTTTGTCTTGGGCATGGCCATGACTGTCTTGCAACATTTGTGAAGCTCTCTGCAAATTTTCCTATTTCTCATTCTTTGAATCACAGAATGCGTAAGGTTGGAAAAGGCCACTAAGATCAAGCCCAACTATTAATTTAGTGACAACAAGTTCACTGCAAAACCATGTCCCCTATCAGCACTCTTTCTGAACGCTTCCAGGGATAAGGATTCCACTGTTTCCCAGGGAGGACGGTTCCAGCGCCAAGCAACCCTTTCAGAAAAGACATTTTTTTTCCCCTAATATCTAATCTTAACATAATATTTATAGGATATTTGGTGTTGAATGAGTTTCATATCTCTTTCCTGTCCAGAAAGACAAATATCCTTCATGAAAAAAGGTGAAAAAGCCATTCTGAAAACACTATTATTTATAGAAGCAAAAATTATTCTGTCTAACTGAGAGAGATACCCAGTACTCATTATAGCACAGGAAGTGAACAGAGAATATCCTGGTCTCATTGCTGCACACTCTTTATATCACACTGAGCTCTGGTCTTCTGCAACAGCTTGTGCTGATCAGTTGTGCAGGATTTTGTGCCTCTGTTAAAAGTATTCACCGTCCCAGATTTTCTGAATGTTAATTCAAGATAGCCTGCTCTTTCCTAAATAATGTGTGAGTGAAAGTAAGTCAAATGAAACAAAACAACAACGACAGAAAAAAAAAAAAAAAAAAAAAGAAAAAACTGAAAACATAAACCCAAACTAAATAAACTCCAACAATAGCAAAAACACCCCCAAAACCCCAAAACCTGAAACAAATGGAAGCAACCCAAAGGTTTTATCTCCTTATGTACTAGTTCCTTTACTCCAGAAAGTTCTTCTACTCCACGGTTGTACTGCAGTTTAAGTGCTAAACACTTCACTGAGTTTAAATTTCTATTCATTCCTACCCACTGTAGCTGCTGTATTCTGCTGGGTTTTCTCTTTCACCTAATCATGGGAAGATGACTAAGTAGCATCAGTTCTTAGACAATGAAATTGAATGATTCTTCCAACCTATGAGTTTTGGCTCCTAACCAGAAGGCATACTGATATATCAAGTTGTTTGACACAGAGAGATGCTGTCAAGCTATTTCTAAATGCACTTTTAGATACTAAAGTTTCAGATTGGCAGCATGATGTTGCATTCCTAATTGATGTCAGATGCTCGTAATCACTGTTGACTTTAGGAGAGTTCATAAGTAATGCCTCCCCGTATGTTTTTAATGAATAATTTTCTTCTATCCTGTAAATGAATCTTCTCTGCTGTTGGCTTAGTTAAAGCAGTCTTAAGAAGTGGTGGTATAAAATCAGGCCATCTCAGACAACTGATACAATAAGAGCATTATTAATTCATATTGTAATCTCAGGAGACTATTCCTTTGATTTCATATTTTCCTATTTTTATCAATTCTTTGAGGAAAATGTATTTTGGAGTTTCAGGATGAATGCCAAAAGAACAGCATTTGAGGACCTATTTGATTTTCTCTGTATTCCCAAGTCCTACAATAGTGATGTTATGCATGGTTGGGATAAACTCAGTACTCAGAAGAGGTTCCTTACCCTGAGCTTGCATCTGGAAGACAGAACCTCTTTTAATATATTCTAATATATTTTTATTTTTCACATCAGAGTTTTTGATTTAAAAATACGTAAAATGCCAAAATACGTGTAGGTATATGCATATCCAGGCTATAAAAACATCCTTGTTCCTATTACTTTACAGCTTCAGCAGAAAAGAAAAGCATTGCAACAAAGAAATCCATATACAGAGAGATTAAGATTTATTATGCCGATGAGATTAAAATAAATTATGCGGTCTTCTGTTAGATACACATGAATTGATAACCAGTAATTTACTTCAATTGAATAATAACCAGTTCAGAAACTTATCCCTTCTCTGGATCAGATTGGTGGATCTGAGCAGTGAATATTTAACCTGAACAGAACTATGGTGATTTACATCACCTGAGCATGCAACTTGCCTTTTGGTCCAAATATCTGGGCACACTCCTGCCATTTCTATGGATTTAAATCTCTCCTCACTAAAAAAAAAACTCATTGCCTGGTATTTCCTCTTGCAGAGTGGAGATAAATAGCAGGGACAGTATATTTTGCACATAGTAAAATAGTCTTGCTTTCCATCTCTCTTGTAATGAGAGACCATGGAGTAAAAATCTACAGGCAGACAACAGAATCATAAAATCATGGAATACTTTGGATTGGAAGGGACCTCAAAGATCATCTAGTCCCAAAGCCCTGAAATGGGCAGGACACTTCCTACTAGGTTACTTAGACACCCATGCAAACTGGCCTTGAACACTTCCAGGGATGGAGCAGGCACAGCTTCTCTGGACAGCCTGTTCCAGCAGCTCACCACACACGCACAACAAAGAATTTCTTCCTAATATCTAACCTAAATTTCCCCTCTTTCCATCTGAAGCCATTGCTCCCTGTCCTATTGCTACAGTTCCTGGATCCATCTCCAGCTTCCCTGTAGGCCCCTTCAGATACTGGGACCTTCTTTGAGGTCTCTACAAAACCTTCTCCTCTCCAGGCTGAATAGTCCAAACTTTCACCCTGGAAGTTGATCCTTATTAACTTCATGCCTTCCTTTGGACTTGCTCCAGCAGTTTCATGCCCTTCAAATTTTGGGGACCCCAGCCCTGGATACAGCACAGCATGTAGCTTCTCCCAGCAGGGCAGAGAGGGTAGAATCTCCTCCTTTGACCTGCTGGCCATGGGGCTTGGATGCAGCCCAAGATTTGTTTGGCATTTTGGGCTGTGAGCGCTCACTGCTGGTTCACGTTGAGTTTTTCATCAACCAACACCCCCAAGTCCTTCTCCTCAGTGCTCCCAATCACTTCTCCACCCAACCTGTGGACATGTCTAGGATTGCCCTGACCTTCTACAAGGTGTAGAAACTTGTACTTGGCCTTGTTGAAATTCTTGATGCCCACACAGACCCACTTCTCCAGCCTGTCAATGTGCCTTGCAACCTTGTCACTTGTGCAGAGCAGGTTTTGCTGGAGAAGAACATACGTGCACATCCACCCTACTGAACAGTGTTAGTTGGAAATTATTAAGGGTTATTTTATACAATGCTCTTGTCAGAAGGTGTGTACCAGCAGTCTCTGGACAGTCTGACCACCCTGCAACTGTCCTTCGGTGTAATATTCCTCTGGAAAACCCTCTCTCTAAAGTCTTACATTTTACAAAAAGTACAAAGGACGCGAGGGAGCAGGAGTACAGTGCTGGATGCTCCCGGAGAAGCTTCTCGTAGGCTGCTAATTTAGGGTGCAACAAGTCACCAATTAACTCTTTTCCTGAGAGTTAGTTGATGCAGTGGTCTAAGAGTTTCCTTCCTCCTCTTCTCCAAGGTGCTGGCAGAGTCACAGCATGCCTCTGAAGGGAGTGCTGCTGAACGGAGCTCTGTGCAGTCAGAGGAATTTCCTGGGGCTGCAGGGAGTACTCAAAGTGGCAGTGAGGTGGTAAGTGTGGGGCCATGATTCGGGGATGAGCTTAGCATGGCTGTGTTGGGATTATGCTGCCAGTGCCACCTCCCTCCCTGCCAAACTCCAGAGAAAGTTCTTGACCACTTGCAGAGAAGCATAAAGTTAACAATCAGGTGTGCTCCTGTGGCCAGGGCAGCCCTGGAGGGAGAAAGAGATGGGGAGAAGGAGATATTGGGAAGGAGGGTTGAAGAAGAGGGTGGTTGAGAGCAATCAGAGCCTGCTGGAGCATCCACGGTGCTGGCCATCCTTTACATTGTGCATTTTCAAATACTCAAAATTTGGTTTTTTAGGAACAAGAATTCTACTACTCTTTTCGATTAAAACCTTAAGGGAAAAGGGTTTTCCACCTTCTGCAAAACTCCTTATACATCACTCAGATTTTCTGAAGAACAGATGACTGTCTATAGGAGTGAGTTCTAACAAGGATGGTCTCAGAAGAAACACGTATAATTTCAGAAGTAATTTTCAAATTTAGTAAGCCAGATCCAAGTGGCTGTACTTAAATCTCCTACTAGCCATTTGGCTTCTAAATCATGAGGCAGAATCATGAATAACAGATGTTTTGTGATGAGGAGTGACTAAGAGCTGAGTACTTCTTTGAGATCTGAGTATTTTAGACCATGACAGCCTTCTAGGTAGCTGGGCATAAAAATTACCCTTCTTCCTCCTGCTCTCAAATCTTATGCTGGAGATGAGAGTGTAGTTTGTTATTGCTACTGAGACTTTTGCTGGAAATTTTTTAACGTCTCCCTGTAATTTTTTAGAGAATCAAATTTGATTTCTTCCCCTTACTTCTCCCATCTTCAAGAAGTCTACTTTGGAAATATAATGAGCTCTTCAGCATTTTTAGTTTGTTCTGCTTTGAAGAAAAAGCACTGTAAATCACCTAGAAAATGCTTTCCATGGAAAAATATTTTCCAAGCAGATAAAATTCACCCTGTCAAAAGCACTTCTCTCCACTGCTGTGATGCATGCAAATTTTGTTTTACAAACAAAGGCTTTGGTTTGAAAATGAAAGAAAAAGGTTTCACTTCACTGACTGACATTATTTTGCTTGGCTTTATAGAAAACTATTAGAAGGCTAAAATCATCACCTACAATTAATGATGCGTCAATGTTTACACAGGTCCATTCATATGATGGTACAACCTGGATAGAGATTATCTCTTTCAAAGTGGGAAAGGCAGGCTCCTACTTTGCACTGCTTAAGCTGTAGCATCTCAATGTTAACAGAGGGTTAAATCTGCACTGGTGAAAATTGACATGAACATATTGATTTTGATTAAATATTGTTACAAGGCAGATTTTACGCTGCATGTTTTCCTCGTCTCAGTGTTTTTGAATTTCTGAGGCTTGTTTTGTTAATTCCAGTACTACTTAGATTTGATCCTAACTACCAAAAAAAGTGCATCTTTTAAGAACTAGCTTGAATTTTAACCATGAGAGGTGATGCTGTCATTCTCTGCCTAGAACTTTAGGACTGACATCTCTTTTATGTAGAAAATGTTCTGTGGGTTCCTAGCTTTGCTGTTGCACTGTGAGTAAGGTGGGATTCAGGCACCTGGTGTTCAAAAGAATGGGAGTCATCTACACCTTCAGCACTGGAATTGGTCTGCTAGAGGCAACAGGTTATAGACCGTCCTGATGCAGTGGCGAGTCTTGGTGTAAAATTCAAAGTCAGCCAAGACATGCAGCATGTAGTGAACTATCAGTTAAAAGGGCAGAATTGTTAGATTAGTTATACATGATGTGGGCAGTTCTTGATTTCATGCTGAACATTGTAGACATAAGAAATGTGACAGTATTCACTGTCACACAGCAAATGTATCTTTCTGTTCATTTCAGTTCCATCACAAAAGAGCATTTTTTGAAAGTTTCTTTGATATTAACTCCTGTGAAGTAATAAAAAGAAAACAGTGGACTCCTAGTGATAAAACAACTCAACAACAAAAATGATTCAAATTCTGAAAAGTTGAACAATGTTCAAACTTTGGTGCAATCTTGTGAAATCCAAAATGTCAAAAAGTGTAAAAATCTTGCAAAGACATATAGGGTCCATCTTATTAAGGGTGTGTGATTAACAACAGAGATGTTTGTGAAATGGAGGCTCGACTGGAGCTTTATCATTTTAGTGCATCAGTTAGATAGTCACTTGATGCAATTAAATGACTCTACTTGATAGAGCAGGCAGCAAAATTTTAATGGGCATTTGCCTTCTACATTTTCCTCTAGAGATGGAGGTTTTTTAATAGGAAAGACTGTGGCCAGAAAATCTGGAGAGGAGCAACGTACCATAAAACTGGAAAGTAGCTTGTCTTGCATCATTTGCTTTTCTGCAAATACTACCTCATATGTGTACAGAAAAAAACAAAAACCAACAAAAATCAACTAGAAAAAGTACTCTTAAACATATAATGGGGTAATAATAATAGGTTTTAAAACTCTGCAGATTGTCTTTCCCAAATTCCTCTCCCAGCCATGTCCTAAAGAACATTTTTTCACAGAGAAAATGGCTGCAAGATTGATGGAGTTCCATTCAATAATCATATGTTGATTAGCATACGCTTAATAAAAAGCTTATTAACACATGCTCCAGTCTAAGCATGTCACTCAGAGAAGGTATAACAATATTGATGCTTTTTTTAATGTGAGAGAAACATGGGTACACTGGTTCTGCAATTTTAAAATCATCAGGAAATAAAAATATAAGAAGCAATGCCACATTTTTATTTTATAAAATGGAGATTAGAATGGGTTTCAGTAATTCTTCTTGCTCCTATTCATTTGAAATTACAGTACCTAACTGTTTTTTCTCATAAATGCCACTTCAAGTGATGCTTTATTGCCTTCGGCTATGAAAGAGGACAATACATTTTAATTTGTATTGCTATAATTAAGCCTGAAATTTGATTTGATTTGATTTTTATATAGTCTCCTGGTCAGGCATTGTGATGATGATATTTTGCTGTTCAGAATTCAGGACTACAAAAATACTATTTTGGCCAGAGTAATGTGACTGGTGATGCAAGATTTGCAGTTCTAACAGGTGTTATTTTCTCTCTGTCACTTTCACCAATCTCATAGGTTTTTGGGTTTTTTTTGAAATTTTTAAGTGAATTTCAATGTCATTTTTCCTCACTTAAATTCCAGGTATATGATACAGATAATAGCTGGACTTTAGGGTCATTTAACTTTAACTGTAGTACCAAATCCTTTAGCTGATGGAGAACAGCAGTACCTTAATCCCATTTTATCCTGCAGGAGATTGACTTTCTCTGGTTCCATTTGATGACAAGAAAAAACCATGAAAGGCAGAACAAACTCATATTGCTGTGGGCAACTACTTTTGATAGAAGTCAATCCCTGTCTTTTTCAGGGAGCAGGTGTCCTTTGTCTGGCTATCACGTGCATTCCATGTGGTTATGAAGAGAGCATTGAGTTTTGGCAGGTCTAGACTTTAAAATATCGGGAGGAATAGCACGTGCTTGGTTGGCATCCTCAATCTTTTGGGATTTCTGGGATGTGCTCAGGCACATCATTCCTTAGTTCACATCCTCTTCTCTCAAGACTATCAAGTTCCTCCTTCCTCAAGATCATCCAGCAACATTATTTTCTTGGCAGCAGGACCAAAACTTCTACAAACAGGCCTACCAAGAGCCTAGCCTAGTCTAAATGAAGTATGTAAAGAAAGATGGAAATGAGGTTTTTAGGATAATTCACATCCAAATTTAGGAAAACAGGATATCTTTCTAGAAATACAACGCTTTTCAATTCTCAAGGCTCTCAAAGCTTCATTTTAAAATTTTGCTGATATTTCTTTATCTACTTTTTCCTGGGTTTTGTACCTATTTTAAGTTAGTTCTGGTTTACAATTGCACAACATTCAAAGAAAACAAAAGTAAATACTCATCACATTTGTTGTAGCTCATTAACCTACTTTTGAGACGAGGTTTGATATTTTCCTAATCGTTGCGGGTATACAGAGCGTTTTTATTCATTCCAAAGATACTTTCCAACCTACCTAACACAGTTTTATGTGAAAGCTAGTGGAGAATCTATATTGCTTGCAGTGAACAACCCAGCAGCAATCAGAGAATGTCCACATTATAAGGAGTTCCCATGGAGATACTATGAAGTACAGCTGTTTCACAGAAAAAAAAGAATTTAACTGGTTTTGGTTGTTTGTTTTGTGTTTGGTTCGTTTGGGGTTTTGGGGTTTTGTTTTTTTTTTTGGTTTGGTTTTTTTGTTTTGTTTGGGTTTTTGATTTTTTTTTTTTTTTTTTTTTCCTTTTCCTTTGGTTCTCTTTTGTTCGTTTGAGTATTTTGGGAGGATTTTTTTGGTTTTTATTTATTTATTTATTTATTTATTTTAACTAGGCAGTTTCCACAAAGTTTTTCCAAAAAGACAAGTCTTTCTACATCTACTTTTAAGGTCATTAATATCTGTCTTCTACCCCCAAAAGACCTTTTGAAAGTTAGACACATTTTAGTTGTACTTTCTGGGCTTAAGCACTGCTGTTCTCTTGCAAAGTTCTCGTTTTCTTTCAGGTCACACAAAAATTTTGTTAGAATTTGTAAAAACTCCATACAAAGCATTCCACCCCAACCACCCCTATGATATAAGGTGGCTACAGGACTTGAAGTCAGATGTACACCTATTGGAGCCCTTGGAAGAACCATCCCACATATCAACCTCTTCATAGACATACAGAAGGTTCAGAACCTGAATTTCCACAGGTTTTCTATTTTTCCTACTAATAAGTAAGCTTCTCAGATTACCTGGGTTCAGGTTGTAAACTGGAGAGTGATAGGAAAAAATCAACAAAATGCTAAAGGAAAGAATAGGGTTACTTTTTTCTCAAAGGTTTCTTTAAGCAATTATCTTATACCAATGGTTTGAAGAGTTGATGTGGTTTAGAAAATTTTCAAAGTTTATGTGGGTGAAGGAAAGAAAAAACTTCTTCCAATTTTCTTCTAATACAGTTCTATAGAGATGTGGTTTAGACAGAGCATGCAGTTGATGACAGACAAAAAGAAGCACAAATTTGGACAGAAATACTGGGGATTAGGTTTCACCTCATTGGCAGGGTGTCCAAGTGTATGGAGGCCAGACAAGCAAGGATAAGGAGAGAAAATTGTCCCTCTTATTTCAGAACTGTGCTTTATCCATCCCAAAGTGGAGTGAATCAATAGCTGCACTTGGCCTTCTCTGGTTGGAATGCCCGGATATCTCATCCCTGCCATTGTGTCAGGCAGACTGTGTCGGCAAAAGGGATAAGGGACAGGAGCCTTCCCAGAAGTAGCAAAGTGTGCATTATCCTACCTAAGGAAGTTCTGGATCAGTACATATTTGAACGTTTTGCTCAGTTTTGCTAGAATAGGGTTTTTCTTTGACGCTCCTTGTCATGGGATTGGAGACTTTTCCCAGGGATAAGTTGCTGTCTGTTACCACAGCTGAATTTGTCTAGATGCTTGAAAGCAGTTGCATGGTACCAAGGCATGAATTATTGAATTCCTCAAAAGTGGAAGAATGGAACATTCATAACATCAACTGTTACATTGCTGAGAGACTTGACAAGATTTTGATCTTTCCTGTCTCAGCTTGAAGTGGTGGATCTGAGGAGGACGGAGAGCAGCATGTGGCTGCCACATCAAAACCCAGGAAGCTGCAAAGGTGCTGCTGATCTTGTAACCTACCACTAGCGAAGCAAAAGGCAGTTGTCCAAAAGTGCTTGCATTCGAATATTAGTGTGAATGGAATGGCAGGAGTGTGGTAAGGTACTGTTTTCTATCAGTTTGCAAGCAGTGCACACAATCCCAGTGTGGCTCGGCTTGGTTGTTCGCCTTTCGGAAGGTGCCGCTCTCTCCGGCTCCCGGAGGTGAAGAAGCGGCTTCTTCGCGCAAAGAGCATTGTGCCGGTCGCAGAGCGCTGTGCCGGTCGCGGTGTGCTCCGGAGCGCTGCTCCTGCCGAAAGAAGCCAAGGAGACCGGCGCTTAGCTCGGGCGAGCTCCGTATCTTCGTCTTTAGCGTCTCTTGTTGGCTATATCTAAGCAGTGTCCCTGCATCTCTCCTGTAGGCGCCTTTTAGGAGAGCAGTGGAAGGCCACCATTAGGTCATGCCTAATCTATCTGTTCTCCAGGCTGAACAATCCTCATTTCTGCAACCCGGCCTCGTAGTTGAATTCAGGATCCTTAGTTCTGCTTTCTTCCTCTTTTATGCACTTACAACTGCTCTTTCACCCAGGTTTTAGTCATTCATTTGGATTGTTTCTGAATAAACAATAAGTGGAAATAAATGGTCTTTTCATCTGTTGTTATGTATAGGAAAAGATTTTATTTTGACAGACAAAGAAGCACAAATTTGGACAGAAATACTGGGGGTTAGGTTTCACCTCATTGGCAGGGTGTCCAACTGTATGGAGGCCAGACAAGCAAGGATAAGGAGAAAAATTGTCCTCTTGCTTTATCCATCCCAAAGTGGAGTGAATCAATGGCTGCACTTGGCCTCTCTGGTTGGAATTC
>JALJVW010003273.1:0-16144 GCA_024865655.1 Emberiza elegans
CAGTTGCATGCACCAATTCTCATTAACTTGCTTGAAACAGTTGCTCAGAAAAGCTTCCCCAAAATCCCCCTGAGCTGTGGCAGACACTCACTGCTTTAGAGTTTGCGTTTCCTTGCAAAGGGAATCACTATTTTAGCACTTGGCAAAAGCTCAAGTTAGACAGTCAAATCCTTTCAGGAGAAACTGTAGAAAGAAAGAAGCTTTCCCTGAATTCTGGGAACAACTGCAGAGTTTTTTTAGAAGGCCTTCCCTGAAGGTCTGCCAGTCTACATTTTCAAAGCTGTCTTGCTTGTCCCAGCAAACTGAGGAAATGACAGACTCTGCTGCCACAGACTCTCCCGTGGAGGGAACAGAACCCCTTCAGGTTCCCCTGCAAATGCTGCCCCGGTGGCTACAGACACCCCCTTTTTAGCCTGAACCTCTTGACAGGAGCTTTACCAAACCAGTGGCATCCTAATGCTCTTTCTCTTTCAAAATCAGAAACTCAGTCACTAAGAAAGAGCAGGAAGACCTAGAAAAGCCAGGTTAGGATACACCCTAACCTAAGTAGAATGGAAAACTCTACTTACGAACAAAGTGTGTAATGTAATACGCGGAAAAACAAACACCATAAGCAGCAAAAGCTGCTGTGGCCACATGGTGCATCATTCTCCCAGTGCTGTTCAAGTTTTCTCCAACACTAGAAAAACAAGTGTCCTGTCAGAGTGCAGCTGCCCTCTGACCAATGCTCCAACCAGGAGGGTTCTCCTGATGTGAGCAAGGCCTAGGGCTGCTCTGACACTCAGGCCTTCCGTGCACCAAGGCAACCTTCTGATGTCACTATGACAAGGTGGCAACCATGCCCTGACATCACAAAGCAAACGCTCCATGTTGGTCTGTGAATTTATGCCAAGCAATAACCAACCTTCCCTACAGCAAACACAAAAGAGCCTGGGAAGTTCTTCTCTGTCACAAAGCAGCACAAATTCCCCTCATGGGCCAAACCCTGTTGTTCAGGGGATCCAAGAGGAACTCCAAGAGTGCCCCAAGCACCTACAGCCTCTACCCCAGCTGAGCACTCAGATGGGACACAAGCAAAGGAAACCAGACCAAGAAAATGGCCCACAGCATTGCAGATGTCAGAAATTACTCTCACTTTTAAAATGTTAAAGGTTTAGTCAACCTTAACAAAGGACTGAATAAGGAAAAATTACAGCATTGGGAGTCTCTGTGACTAGCAGCCATGTGCTCATCTACAAAAAGGATGCTCTGCCTTTTATACCCTTAGCCCCTGCAAAAGTTTTGTCAGTCAACTCTTTCTCTGCTGTCCATTGGTGGAGATTACTTTCTTGCATCTTGACTGGAGGTCAGGTGTTGTTACACCCCGCCTGCTGGTCACAAGCCAGCCCTCCCCAAATGCCCTGACTCCCAAGGCTATTACAAGGGGGATGGGAAAGAGGACTATGGGAGGATATATTACAATACCATCACTACACATTTGAACATCCACATAACATCTACTTCTTAATTGTCAGAGCCAACCATTGCATTACTCATCTAGAACACACAGAACCAGGAGAGAAGCCACTGTTGGCATCACAGCTGAAATGCTTCCTAACAAATCTCCCCACATATTTGCACCTTTATTGGACATGCCCAGGGCTCCAGTGCCTGTACATCTCTGCCTTTCTTCCCCTTTGGAAGCAGTCGAACTGGCAGCATCTGCCCACCAGCAGCAGCTGCTCCAAGCTGGGAACGCGACTGGCGGTGCTGATTTCCAGAGGCTTCTGTGTCCCAGGGAAGCCAAGGCAGGAGCGGGTTGAACGGTGCTGGCGCTGCTGCTGCTGCTCTGTGCCAGAGAGCCCCGGCTGGGCAGGGCACGGTGCCCACTGCGCTGCGGGCTCCTTCTCCTGCCAGAGCTGGGCACACCTGGGAACAAGGCAGGACAACTTGTGGGCAAACCAAGGGGTTTCTGGGGCTGCACTGCTCTGCACACACCCAGCTCACCTGCAGCACAGAATTTTAACCCTCAAACAGGTAAACCAGTGGGAAACAGCTGGAAAATATTTCATTTTGACCTTTCTTACCTGGTCAACAGAAGTCTTCAAAATGAATGTTACCAAGAAGGGCCCGATCCCTGCTGCCAGCTCAGGGTTAGAAATGAGGCAACACTTGATCTCAGCACTGGGTGTGTGGGGAATCACTTCCCTAATACGTGCACACCCAGCAATCTCACTTACTAGTTTGTATCCATGGATCTAAGACATATTCAATACTTTGCTGAAACTCACAGGCCAAATATTCCCCCAAATCATTCTATTTACTGATTGATACTTATTGACTTATTGATACTTAAATCACTTCTCCAAATTTACTGACATGAGAATAGGAGTGTCCTGTAGGTCCCTGCCGGTCTTTGTCACAGGTTTGGGAGGAGACCCATGCACAAAATAACCCAGGACAAAACTGGGCTTGCAAAGCAAATTCATTCTATTTGTTGCAATAGCAAATAATGCATACCAAGCCCTGGATTCCCAAAAATCCGCTGAGCAGGAGAAGGAGATGGAGCGTGGTGCTTGGCAGCAGGGGCAGGTAGGCAGTGCATTTTCAGGACATCCCCTGGATCAAAACGCTGTGCATCTCATCCTTCTCACCCTTCCAGCTCAGAACCAGGCCTTGTATCTCCTGCTCAGGAGTGGAATTTCCCAGTTACAGCATCGGCTCACACATGGCTGGCGTGTGAGATGAGGCCAATGAATCAAGGATTTAAAAGAACTGGAAGAGTTAAAATTTTAGCAAGATTTAGTTAAGGGGAAAGAGTATAGCAAGAAGAGTAGAAATAATAAGGGATAGTTAATTTTTAGCAGATAAGGTAGTTAAGGCTAGGGTAATATATCACTTGCCTGTCTTTACTATGTTTAAAGAAGCGGGATGGGATGCGCATTTCTTTGTGACAAAGAAGAGGACCGTAGCCTGCACCTGGGCCCCAAAACTTCAGCTATAGCCAAGGGGTGTGAAAGCCTGCCAACAGGGCATAAGTAAAGAGGTCAAATTGAGGAAGACGTCTTGGCCTTCATCAGAAGGAGACCATTCCCCACTTTAAAACCCACCAACCCATGTGATGTGAAAGAATCCACAAATGTGAAGGAACTTTGGACTCAATTATAATACATTTTAATACAAAGGGGGGTAGGTGGGGTTACCTAATGAATATGTATTAGTCATTTTGGGAATTATATGAACATGTAAGACATTTTAGATAAGTAGAGAGCCGGAGCCTGTGATTCTTCACATGTCTTTAGGAGACGACTCCTCGTGTGCCTGGCGCTGTAATAAACATACCACCTTCTAACTTTAACTGTGGCGAGTTCTATTCCACACTTCATTTGGTGACTGCGGCAGGAACGCTTCTCTGCTCCAGCGAGAACAACCGGGCTGTGGACGTCTCTGGGCACTGCCAGGACATTCCTTTCCTGGAGGCACCTCCGCTCTCGGCTGTTCCTCGTGGGGGACAGTCAAGACTGCTGGGACTGTGGAGAAAGGGAATGTTTAACTCTGTATAAAGTAACCCGTAAGGTGTACACAGGGGAAGGGCTGTTCATAAGGCACACAGAGATGTCCTGTGCACAACGTACGCCTGTACAGTTTGGGTTTGGGTCTGGCTGCTGGCAGAAAGGATTTGCTGTGTCAATAAGGACCTGCTAGCAATTCTGGGGGTGAATTGAGCAAATCCTGTTTTATTGCTGCTATTTTTCCTGTGTGTTGTAATTGTGGTTGTGTTTTCAGTGTGTGAATGTTTGAGGAAGATGATGTGGGTGGATGCTGATGTGGTGTATGGTGTGTGTTGTGTTGAGAAAAGTGAGCACTCTGTCCCCTCATAAAGAGATACTCCTTTCCCGGTGAGCCTGTGTGTGTGGACTTTCTAGTTGCAGGGGTTGGTACTCCCTGGTACACCTGGTGCTTGGGTATACAGGGGGTTGAGTGGTTTTTCTCCCACATTGTGGTCATTTGGGACTGCACGGTTGTGTTTGGGGAGATTTTAGGATTTTGTTTGCAACAAGTGCAGCAATTTATGCAGAAAACTACAGTGTGGTGATTTATTATGTTGAACTATGGTAGTTCCTTTCTACCACCCTCCCTCCCCCAGGGTTTAAAATCTCCTGCCATGAGGTGGACGCTCTCTTTCCTCCCCTGGACATCCTCTTTCCTCTCCTGGACACTCCCTTTCTCTCCTGGAGTTGTTCTCCATTAAAGCTGTGGGACTTTGGTCCCGGGAAGAGAGAGCGCCTCTCGTCTTTTGCTTTTGTCCTTGTCAGTGTCACTGGGCCCAGAGCTCGCCAAACTGATCCCCCACGAGGTGAAAACTGACAAATGGCCCCACATACACAGCTCAAAAATTGGCCACATTTTTGATGGGCTGGGGTGTTCGCCACACTTTTGGAATTCCCTATTCCCACACAGGTCAGGCAATTGTTGAAAGGACGCACCACACTCTAAAACCATTCTAGATCAACAAAAGGGGGAGTGGCCCAAGCAACACCCCAGGTGAGGTTGAGCAAAGCTTTAGATGTCTTTATGTTTTGAATAGCTCATTTGCAGGACCTAATCCTCCAATTTTTAGGCACTTTTCAAACAGCACACAGGCAAAATTGAAAGAAAATCCTTCAGTTTTGATCAGAAACCTTGAGTTAGGACAAATTGAAGGACCATTTCCACTAATCACTTGGGGCAAAGGGTATGCTTGCATTTGCACAGGTGCCGGACCTAAGTGGGTCCCCACGAAGGACGTGAAACCGTCTCATACACAAGAGCGCACCGACAATTCCACCAGCAGGGAAATGAGCACGCAGACGTGAGCCACACGGAGAAGCGACGGCTCATGCCAGACGTTCCCTGTTCAACCTGTGAAAGCTACAAATCTTGAGTTTGATGTTGATTTTTGGACTGTGAACAATGGTTTGTATCATAGAGCTCTTTCAGCAAAAGTGTGGTGTCCATTGTGTTCAAAAGAATTCTAAGATATCCAAATTTATAAAAATTGAAGGTTAGAGGGACAGTTTTGTGCCCTCTAGTTGGCCAGTCCCTGAACAAGTGCTGAAAGATTCGCTTGAGAACTGAAATAGATGGGGAAGCTTTTGCCAAAAAACAGCTGTACAGGAACATGGAGCTTGATCAAATGATATACTAGCGCTTGTTGGTTTTGCTTGCTTGTTTTTGCATGCATATATGCCTGTAGATCAACCAAAAATGAATGCTTGCCTTGCTTCAGCCAAGTCAGCAGGCTCAGACACCATGTGTTTGACCAATTTGAGCCCAGACAAATCCTTTGCAACCTGTTTTGTTGGTGTGCCTGTGCCAGCCAAGGAGCCAGTACCCAATTGTGACAAATATTGGTGTGAGGCTGCCAATGAGACCAATCCATGGGGATGTAGAGATCCCCGGGGATGCAGATCCATCCACGGGGATGCAGAGATCCCTGCAGATCCATGGGGATATCCATCCATGGGGATGCAGAGATCCCCCTGCAGATCCATGGGGGTGCAGAGATCCCCCTGCAGATCCATGGGGATGCAGAGATCCCCCTGCAGCCCCTGGAGCAGCCACGCTGGAGCACAGGGATGCCTGAGAGGAGGCTGTGACCCCGTGGCCAGAGGGCCCCGCTGGAGCAGCCTGTCCTGGCAGGACAGATCCTGGGGCACAGTGACCCACGCTGCAGCACTTGGAGGGGGGCTGTGCCCCGTGGGATGGACTCAGCTTGGAGAAGTTCCTGGAGAAGTCTCCGGTGGGAGAGAGCCCAGGGTGCAGCTGGGGAACGACTCCTGTCCCTGAGCAGAGGGAGAAGCCCCGGGGCATGAACTGAGCACGGCCCCATTCCCTGTCTCCGGCACTGCCGGGGTAGGAGGTGCAGCTGGAAGGAGGGAGGCCTGGGGGAAAGCTGGATTTAAGGGTCTTCACTTACTTCTCATTATCCTGCTCTGAGGTTTTGGAGTTTTCTGTCAGAAATCTCTCCCCTCCCCCACTCATCCACAGGGCTTTGGGCAGTTTTCCCTTTTTGGGGGAAATTAATACGATGCACTGATGCTCCTAATTAGGGGTAGAAGTGAGGCTCCAGGGCTTTCCGCTGAGCCGGAGCCACCGGAGCCGCAGTGCCGGGAAAAGCCGTGGCGGGAGCTGCGGAGAAGTTTGTTTGTGATTTTCAGCTCAATCCCCTCGGGCCCGGGCCCGTTCCTGGGCTGTTCCTCATCTCCGGCTTTGCCCTCACGCAGCCCAGGGGGCCCTGAGAGCGCGGGGCGAGGCTGTGCCGTGTGCAGAGCCCGCCCCTGGCTGCGATTGGCCGATGGTGCCGTCAGTCGTGGTTGTGGCGCGCTGATTGGTGGGAGCGGGGCGGAGCAGGGCCCTGGGGCCGGCCTGAGGGCGGCCGTGGCTCGGCAGCGGCGCCATTGGCGGAGCGTGTGTGCGGGCCTGGGAGCGGCGGCAGCGGGCGGAGCGCGGTGAGGCGGCGGCGGAGCTCGGAGGCGGCCGCAGCGCAGGTGGGAGCCGCGCTGGGTTGTGCGGGGGCTCGGGGCTGGCTGCGGGCCTCGGGGGCGGCAGGGGCTCAGGCGGGTTCGTTGTGCCGTGTCCGGCCCGCGTTGCCGCTGGCCTGAGGGCGCTGTGGGAGCGGCTGCCCGCGGTCTCCTTGCCGCCGCCGCTGTCTCGGCAGGAGCCGCTGGCGGAGCAGCGCTGGCTCGGCCCGGTTCCTGGGGCTGGGCCAGAGGGGGCTGCCCCGTGCCCGGGGCTGTGCGGGGAAGTTCACGTGGCCGGAGGTTTCTGTGCCCGGAGGAGACAGAGGAGTCCTGTACAAGTGACTTTATTGCTGAGCAGAGGGAGAGGCCGTGGGGCATTTGCCGTGCGCTCTCTGCCATTGTTGTAGTTTGCAGCCTCCTTTTTATCCTAATTTTCCCGGCCTCATCTCCCTCTCCCTTTGCCCACTGGCTGAGGTACTTGGAAGGTTCAGACCTCCCGATCCGCCAACTGCATGTCCTCGTTAATATGCGCACCCCCACTTTTGTAGAACAGCCGATATTCATGGCTCTGTTAAGTCTTTGTTCTTCTCGAAGTTCAGGAATTAAGCGGGACTTTGAGCAGCAGTCCATGTTAACTAGTAACATTTTTTGAAACTGATGGTTTCTCACTTCCTTATCTACGAGTCCCTAACCCCATCTCCAAGCAGATTCACTCAGTGAATTTTGTTTCTTTTTCTTTTTTTTTTTTTTTCTTTTTTCCTTCCTGAGTCTTCCCTTGTTTTGGGATTATTCTCAGTGCCCTCATTCCCTGGCCTTCTGTAGCCATTTCTGGATCAGGAGGCCTGGCTGCCACCTGCATCCCCTCACTCACTCACCTGCTGAATGAGCTGCACTCTCAAGGTGTGGAGCATGGTAAAAAGATGAGAGTTGCTGCAGCACATCAGAGGAGAAACAGCATTCTTTTAACCCATGGTCTGCCAGGGAGCCACAAAACCGTGTCCCATTCCCATCCTTTTCACATTTGGACTGGTACATGAGCTGCTTTTTTGTTTCCTTTGTTATCTGTTTCACCACTTTCCAGTTGTCATGTATTTGCCAACAGCAGTTTGGGTAATTTAATTTTCCACAAACTCCTCCTTTTTCTGCTTACAGATGATCTGATCCCATCCCATGGTGAAATGTTGTGTTCCTCATTTCAGTGGATTGGTCGGCAGGAAGGTCAGGAGCTGGAGCTGTCTGGTTGGTTATTATTCCGAGGACAGCTTGTAATCTAATGATGCCATTGAAATGAGAAATGGGTTCTGTGGCTCCTGATATGAATTGGTTTGGGTTCCCAGGGGCTGGTCCATGGTGTTGTAGGATTTGTTCTGGTGGCCGTTCATCTTTTCCCCATTTTTGGCTGCTCTCTCCAGCCAGGACTGCATCAATTGACTGCTTTTCTCTAATTAAATCATCAAATCCTTGGATTCCCAACTGATTTCCCTGAATTTTTGGTAGCAAAAAATCCCCAGTGCTCTAATATACCCTATATAACACAGACAGTGACAGCACATGTTGGAGTGGGCAGAGGGATGATTCCCCCCATTTATTTATAGTGAAGTTTTCACAACATTCTCCATTTGCTGTTTCCCTTTGCAGCTTCACCCGTTTCTGTTGCAGGGTCAGACATTCCCACCCTGGGCTCTGCCTTGAGCTGTGCAAATTCCATCAGTGCAAGCAGGCAGAGCTTGGGGTGAGGGGCAGAGGGAATCAGCCCAATTCCTGCCCCAGGCAAGAGACCCAGGTACATGGTCCACACTTTGCCCAGCAGTGTTCATTTGCATTTCCAAAGCTCCTCTGCAGGCTGCCTGGAATGAAGCTTCTCTTCCAGAGCAGCCATCTGGTGAGTCACATGTGCCCGCCGCCAGAATCTGCTTTTTTTTGGAAAAGTATTAATTATTTACGACTTAAAAGTATTACGGTTAAAGCTCTTCAATTTTGCAAAATGCAACATAAAGGCGAACACGGAAAAACCCAGACCAAAAACTGATTCTCACCCTTCTGTCCCAAACCTGCCTGACAAAATAAAGTGGGAATATTATGAAAATTTTTTCTCATGTTGTAATTTTGTCACTGAAATTGCAGGGAAAAGAAAAACTCTCCAAGAATCTCTTGAGTGTTAGAGAGTCAAGGCATTACTTGGTTCTGGCCAGGATGTGTAACAGAAATGATTTCTTTCACAAATAGCCCAGCTGTGCAGAGAAAATCATTCCATGCCATGTGAGTTTTACAAGATTTTTCCTAAACTTTGTGTAGTCTGAACCAATCTAAATCCACTGTTCTAATGTTCATTGCTTCCAAGCTGTGTAAGTTTTTAGTATTTGGTTTCCTGTTGGACCCAGATTTCTTCCCTCTGATGTTAATTCGGTCCCCACTCCTGGATTTCCTTCTCAGCCTTTTCCAGACCAGATGTCTCCAGCTCTGCCGGGGGCAGTGTCTGGGGTAGCTGTTGGTTGCTGTTTGCTGCTGGGCCTTGATGTTTTGTTGCTGGTCGTTATCTCTGTGGGTATCTTTTGGGCTATTCCCAGTCTGTTTGGATGTTAAACTCATCTCCATGGAGTGGTGTAACATCCCTTAAAAAAAACCTTTAAAATTTCTTTCCCAAAGGCAAACATTTGAGTAGAGAAACCATTCTGAGCAGAGAAATAAGGTTTAAAAGAACCAAAATTGGTACATTTTGCAGCAATGCAATCCCAGGCAGCCCAGAGTGTGGGTGTCAGTGAGCCCCAGAGTGGAATTGTGCCCTGGTGTTCCCCAGCAGCTGTGGCAGTGCAGGCCCAGCCAGCGCTGAAGCTGCAGCAGTGGCAGCAAGGCTTGGCCCGGTGGCTGGAGATGCCAGAGGAGGGTGGCCAGGATTTCAGAGGATTCCAGCAGAGGATCTGTGGGCAGTCCCAGGGCTTGGCCCACTGTGGAGCCCTGGCTGCTGCTTGTTGCCTTCAGGGCAGGCTCAGTGGCGGCCTCCCATCCTCCTGCTGCAGGCGGGAAGTGCAAATCTCCGGGGCTTCAGAGCCCTTGAGCCCAGGCTGAGGGGTCCCCCGTGTTCAGCTGTGCTGGTGGCTGTTTCTGGCCTCAGGGACACTTGGCATGGGCCACTTGGCCACCAGTGGTGCTGCTTTGCACTCCTTAGGCAGGAGCCGGTGTCCTGGCTGGGTGTTGGCAACAGCAAAGTCCCAGGGCAGGCTCTGTGCCAGCCCAGCTTCCTGTTGGAGAATATACCTTGATATCTGATCCAGTGCTTGCTGAAGCAGTCAGAATTGCTTTTGCCCCCCTGTTAGGTGCCATGGTGTCAGCAGAAGATATTGAAGCCTTCCTGCTCAGGGCATTTCAGTGCCAGGCTCTTACAAGCACCCACAGCTCTGCGGGTTGAGCTGAGCATGGGGCGGTGACCTGCACTTTGTCTGATTCCCCTTCCTTCCTCCCCTGGAACAGGGTGTTGCTTTTAGACACCACTTGTCCTGGTTGCTTCAGAGTACTTTGGAGAAACTCCATATCTAATTTTCCCTCTTTCCCTGGGGCTGCCCACACTTCAGGGTTCACTTCAGCATAGGCCTTGCCAGACATTTGACACAGAGGTACAACAGAACTGGCCTCTGTATCACCATTTATAATATTAATTTGCATTCCGAGTTTAGCGATCAAATCCCTTCCCAGTAAATCATGATCACAATTAGGAGCAAATAAAAATTCATGCATTTCAAATCCATCACCCAGATCTACTAACAGTGGTTGAATAAAACCACATGTCTCCCACTTATCGCCTGAATAATCAGAGACATTTTTGGCATTTTCCCCCCTTAGGTCTAACATTCAGAGTGCATTGAGAGGCCACTGTGTCCATGAGGAGAGGCCTCCTCTCAATGCAGACCCACCTGAATGTTCTCAAGGGCTTCAGTGGGGAGGGTCCCTGGTGTGATGGGAGCTGTGACACCCCTGCCAATCCATGTCCATCAAGGAGTGGACTTGCTTGTCCTGTGGGTGCTGCTGTCTCTGCTTGCAGTGTCCTTGTGCCCTGCAGCTGGAGCCCTGATTCCTTGCCAGGGGCTGTTTGGGTGGCTCTCCCCTGCCGAGGAGGGCAATGCCTCTGCCAGGTGCTTGTGGCCGAGCCCGTGCCCTGGGTGCTGGGGCCCCCTTGGGCCCTGGGGTTGATCCCTCAGGGGCTGTAGGAGCTCTGCCCTGGCCTTTGCCTTCAGCTTGGCCTTTTGCTGCTCCCTTCTTGCATTCACCTGCTGTGCCTTTGTGCCCAAGTGCTGCAGGGCCTTCTTCTGCCCCTCCTGCAGCCCCCCTCAGTGCCTGTGGGTGCTTGTCTTGCTTTACAAGAGAGGTGTCTGCTCGGGAAGGCAGAAAAAACCTCTCTTGGAATGGAGAATGCAGACCCCCTCCCTCTTAATTTTTAGAATAGTGAAATCAAGGGGCTCTCAGGCAAAGATATGGGAATAGGAATAACAGTTCTTTACTGGTGTGTATAATAAAGCAAACAAACAACAACAGCTCCAGCACTGACAGCAAACAGAGCCCAGACCCAGTCCCGGCCTTTCGGCTGCGGCGCTTTCCCCTTGGGTGCAGTTCCGGGCACGGCCGGCAGGGGCGCTGGTGGCTCCCCGGGGGCAGGGCAGCGCATCCCTCCCATGGGAACCTCTCTTAACGGAAATAGACCAATCCCTTCATCTAACTCTTTCACTTTTTTACCTTCTATAGCCTTTCTCCCGTGTTTTGAGAAAGAATTTGGAGAGGGCTGCCTTTTAACTGAGCTCCTAGTGATTTTGATAAGGTGCTTCCTGTAGAGAGAGAGTGTTTCCCTGAACAGCCAGCGTTGTGGTTACCAAGGGGATGTAATTCAGAGCAGGACGGGGTCAGGGGAGGATGTCCTGCCGAGGCTCGGTCGGAGTGTGGGCAGGGTCTGCTGCTGGAATCACCAGAGGGGGATCTTCCTGTGGAGACTGAGGTGGAGCATGGGTAGCCCTCACATGGCTCATGGCGGCTGATCCGGCAGCTCCCGGCAGAGAAAAGGCAGGTGGGAGACCCCGGCAGCAGCGGCGGTGCCCAGCACAGCTGGCACGGGCAGGGCAGCCGGGGATGGGATGGCTGGGATCCCCCTCAGTGCGGTCGGCGCGGTGACCTCGGAGCACACGGCAGGACAGACCAACCCCCATCTTCCCCAGCATGGCCGGCAGAGCGGCCGCGGGCCAGGCAGTGGGACCAGGGCACACAAATTCACCGACAGCGCTGGGGCAGGTGGAGCTGCCCTGGGCAGTGAGCCCGCACCTGGGATGGAAACCGGGGCAGGCGGAGCTGAGGCGGGCAGCGAGCTGGGACCTGGGACAGGCGCCTCGGCCGCGAACGGAGGGGGCAAGACCTGTAAAGGATCCCACTCTCTTTCTGATTTTTCCTCTTTTTTCCCTCCCTTTCATTTCCCCTTTTTCTTTTCTTGTTTTGTCTTGGGGGTTTCTGATACTTTAAAGATTTTTATTCTCCTAAAATCTCTTATCTAACATATGGCATATTCTCTTTCTTTTAGATTAAACAGGTTTTTTTACAAATAAATCCAGAACCTTACAAATCTAAACTTCTGCTTGGATATTTTGAAATGGTCTATGAGCTAACTCACAACCTCCTAATGTTGTTTTTCTCATCACCTTTTTATTTATCCTTTGGCAAGCTAAGCATCTTTCAGTTACTTGCTTTGCTACTCCAAAAATCCCAGTGCACTCATAATTCCTTAAAAAATGATCACACAAAGCTTGAGTACCCCAGTGGGTTTTCTGATGCATGTCTTCTAATATTTTCCTAGAAGCACATTTTATTAAGTAATTGTCTTCCATCAAGAAGTTTCCATTTCCCTGATTTATCTTGTTCACTTCCTATCTTGTTTAATTCTTTTTTCTCGGCTTCCCTAAACTTTGGAATTTCCAGTTTTTCCTCGTTTGGATTTAATATTAACATAATTCTTTCACCTCCATTTTCTGCTGCATCCTTAGCTTTGTGATGTGCCCCCAGTTTGCCCAGTTTGCCTCTCCTTTGGCCCGGGCCAGGTTCCCCCCACCCGCAGCGGCTGGGAGCAGCCGAGAGCCCCGCGCTGCCCATCCCGGCCTGTCCCGGCTCCATCCTGGCTCCTGCCGGGCTGCGAGGGCTGCGGGAACGGGGCACCGAGGGTGTGGCTGCTGCTGGGGGAGGAGGAGGAGGGAGGGAAGGGCAGGGATGAAGGAGGAGGAGGAGGTGGTGGGGGAGGGGAGGAGGAGGAGCAGGAGGAGGGATGGAGAGAGCAGGATGGAAGGATGAAGAGGGGAGAGGAGGAGGGGATAATGCAGAGGGAAGAGAAGAGCAGGAGGGGGGATGCAGAGGAGGAGGAGGAGGAGGGGGAGGGGAGGGAGAAGGGAGGAAGAGGAGGGACAAAGGCGGATCGAGGCTGAGCTGAGGGGACCACGCAGTCGATCCCTGCCTGAATTTGCAGCCCCCACTTGTGGGATCATTGGCCCCTACATCGCGCCAGTGAGAGGGGAGGGGGAGCCCGGTCCAGATATGCCGGGGGTCTCTGGGTTGGGGTTTTGGAGGGATGTTTGGAGAATGAAGAAGTCCAAGGCTGAGCGGGAAAAGGCCCTCAGGGGGGGACATCGGGGTGGTGGCGGTGGCGGCTGCGGCAGAGGCAGCCTGGAGGAGCAGAGCCCTGTGTCCCCAGGAGCCCAAAGTGGGGGAGCCCAGAGAGGGGGGGGGGCGCCGCCATTGGCGGGGAGCCTCAAGAGCCTGGAGAGGGGCAGGGGGACTCCTTGGAGCCGCTGCAGCCCCAGAGCAGAGAATGAGGGGAGAAGGGACCCCTGGGAGCCCAAACAGCCCCGGCATAAGGGACGGGAAGTTTCCCTCATTTGCCTCCCGACGCTCACTGGGACGGAGACTCAGACCCTGAAGTCCCTGACTGCAGCTCTGGCCTGGCTGGGGTGGATGCCTGCCAAGTGATTGTTTGCAGCTGTGCTTGCTGTGCCCCGCTGCACTGCAGAGGGGGAGGGACCAGGCAGGAGAACTCCTGGGAGGCTTTTGCAGGGCTGAATCTTGGTGTTTGGGAAATTTTTCTCTGGGCCAGATGACTGGCTTTAACTTTGGTGACCCACACAAGATCCCTCATCTGCAGAGGGACCTTCAAGGACAGATTGAAGCCCCCTCCCAAGGACTGAAACTGAGACCCTTAAAATTCTCTCCCAGGGAAAGATTTGGGCTGATGTGGAGGGATGTCTGCCAAGTGCTGCCTGCAGGTGTGTTGAGCTGGACCAAGACTGGTTTCCCATGGCAACCAGTCCTGAAACAATGGGCCCTGCTCACTGCTGGGACTGGTTTGTCCTGTTTGGAACTGGACTGTCTGGACTTGTTCCAAACTTTTTCTCCACTGTCCTGTACCTTGACTATAAAGACCCCTGATTTAACCAAAGACTTTGAGATTCTCCCCAGTGTGATCAGACGGATCTATTGGCCAGACCACGAGGATTTTGTCTACCCATTGGTGGCTATTCATTCTCTCTCTATCTGTCTCCTTTATCTCCTTTCTAATCCTTCTATTGCATTTGCTGTGGGCACTCAATAGAAGGTGCATTTGTTTTGATTAATACTGAAAGTCCCCCTGCTGTGTGTCTTTTGCACTCTGAGATGGGTAAAAGGAACCATCCCACCTCCCACTTGTACCAGTGGATCGTGACACCCTGGCATCCCTAAATGGGGAGAGCCAAGAGTGGGGAGCTTTTGGCATTGCTGGGACTGCCAGCAGCCTGGGCAGGGTGGGCACCAAGGAGAAGGGGGACCCCCAATCCAAGCGTGACCCCTGCAGCTGGGACAGGGGGGAACCCCAAACACCAGAGGGGGGGACCAGGGATGGGGAACTCCTGGGAGGCTTTTTCAGGGCTGAATCTTGGTGTTTGGGAGGTTTTTCTGGAGCCCAGATACCCAGTGACTTGTAGAGATGGACTTGGGCAGAAGAACCTTCAAATTCATCATGCTCATCCCTTGTTTTCCCCAAACCAGGATTTCTCATTGCCAACCCTGGGAGGCTGCGAGGAAGAGGAAGATGCCCCGGGACACTGAGGCAGGTGAGGAGGAAGTCAGTGCCCCTTTCCCCTCTGTGCTGCTCCATCTCCTCCATCTCCCAGCCCAGCACAGCCCTGGGGATCTCCTTGCCCTTGCCTGTGGCACGGAGGCAAATCCCATCCTGTCCTTGTCCTTCCTCCCCAGAGCAGGAGCTGAGCATGGAGAGCAGGGAGGACAAATGCCCACAGCAGAACCTGGTGGAAGAGGCCGTTTTGAGCGGCTCCACAGGGCTCAGGAAGGCAACGGGAGGAAAAGCCCCGGAGATGCCTGCGACGAGGAGGGGCTGCAAACGCAGCTGGCGGGGATCTGAGGGGGGAAAGAGCCAGCCTGGGCTGGGAAGGCGGCCGGAGATGGAGCCAGAGCTCGGAGCTGGTGCTCCATGAGCAGCTCCATGATGGGGGGAGAAGCCCCACACGTGCGTGGAGTGTGGGAAGAGCTTCAGGTGGAGCTCCCACCTGATCAGGCACCAGAGGATCCACTGATGTGGGAAGAGCTTCAGAGGCTCCAGCCCACACTGGGGACCCACACTGGAGAGAGGCCCTACGAGTGTGGGGGTGTGGGAAGAGCTTCAGCCAGAGCTCCAGCCTGATCAGGCACCAGAGGACCCACACTGGGGAGAAGCCCCACGAGTGTTCCAAGTGTGGGAAGAGGTTTCAGACCAGCTCTGTCTCCTCAAGCACTATCGGAGTCACATGGAGGACAGGCCCTTCCAATGCCCCTGACTGCGGGAAGGGATTCAAGCACAACTCCCACCTCATCAGACACCGGTGCATCCACACTGGGGAGAGGCCCTATGAGTGTGATAAATGCAGGAAGAGGTTTCAGACCAGCTCCCATCTCCTCCAGCACTATCGGATTCACACAGAGGAGAGGCCCTTCCGCTGCCCCCGACTGTGGGAAGGGATTCAAGCAGAACTCCCACCTCGTCACCCACCGGCGCATCCACACTGGGAGAGGCCCTACGAGTGTCCCCAGTGTGGGAAGAGCTTCTCCAGCAGCTCTAACTTGACCCGACACCAACGGAGGCACAGGTAAGGGAAGCCCTGCGAGTGCCCCGAGTGTGGGCAGAGCTTCGTGCGCTGCTCCAGCTCCATCCCCACTGGAGGAGGCACTTTGGGCACAGCCCTGGTCACTCCCATTCCCTGTGATCCATGGTGGGAACACCCCTGGCTGCTTCTCCTTTTGGTTTGGCCTTAATTTTCCTCTGCTTCACCTTCATCCTTTAAAAACACCCAAAACTGGGTTAAATGAAGGAAATTGATCGAATATATCTGAAGTTCCACAATTTCTCAGTTGTTTTAGAGGGAATTTAGGATTTGGGGACACGTTCTGTGTGGAGTGCTGCTGTTGCTAAGAGGCAGGAATTTGATCTCACCCTTCTTGTGTTGCTAAGAGCTCCTCCCCTGACCCAAACCCCAACTCCACCCTTGGGATACCCTATAAAAACTCCATGGCCCTGCCTTTGCCCTGTCTTTGGGGGGTAAGAAATGGATTCCCAAAGGATCAGCCTTTTTCCCACTGGATTCCCAAAATGTCAGCTTTTCCCCCTGGATTCCTAG
>JALJVW010003274.1:0-22211 GCA_024865655.1 Emberiza elegans
ACACACAGGGACAATGTCACATTGCCCTGCTCCAGGGGAGGTCTCTGTCCCTGTCACTCCCTTGCTCTCCTCCTTTCTCTTTCTTTCCATCTCTCTCTCTACCTCACATTTATTGTTCAAAAAATCACGTGGGATTTGGTCTCATTAGTCACCTTTAACTGGGGCAGAGGCATCTCTAACAATTTTCTTAACCAGATTGTAAACATTATTTTGGCACAGTGAGTTTAGGCACTGTTGTCTGACCCAAGTGCCTTTGACAACAGCATGGTTCCCTCATCTGAGAGGAGGTTGTGGCTCTCTGGAGGAACTCTTGAAACTTGACGCAGCTTCCTCTGAGCGACCTATGGGAGAACTGATGAGGAAAAATGGCTGTTGTGGGTGGCCAGTGAAAAAGAAAATATTTTGTTGTCCTTCCTTGAAAAGTTTGTTAAAATCACTGGAGGAAAGGGAGCAAATGATATCAGTGAGACTGACAAGGTTCATTCACCCCAAGGTGAGGAACACAAGGCTGCCAAGTCCAAAAGCCCAGCTCAAGTAAAATTCCCAAATAACTCCCAAATTCCAAGGCTTGGGGCTTTGCCAAATATGAGAATCATTATTCTCTTCATCCCTGTCACTTTTGTGACAGCTACACAGAACTTTCCCTTCCTTTTGAAAATAATCTGTATTGGGCTGAATTTCTTTTCTTTTATTGGAACCTGCCAGCAGCTGAGCTGGAGCTGTGCAGGAACAGATGCAACTTGGAATTGCCACATCATTGCTTGGATTGTCAGTTTATTCATGTTTGGGATTTGTTTTTGTTTTCATCACATGTGACTTGTGGGAAAATCAAATATTCATCAAAGTATTTTATGCAGAGTTAAGTTTGATTTCTACAAAAGTTTTTTTTGTCCAGTGCCCAGGGGATGCTTGAGGGATCTCTGTGCCTCTTGCCCTGGGGATGATTGGGAGGGGCTTGGGAGGGGGCTGTCCTCTCCGGCCTGTCCCTGTCCCTGTCACCCCAGGCCATTCCCCAGGGGTCTCCATCATTCTCACCCCAGGGAATGCCTGGGGGATCTCCTCCCTCTCACCCCTGTGCCAGGGGTGCTCGGGGGGCAGTCTCTGTCCCTCTCAGCCCAGGGGATGCTCGGGGGTCTCTGTCCCCTTGCCCTGGGGATGCTCGGGGGTCTCCATCCCTCTGGCCTCAGGCAATGCCTGTGCAGGGCTGGGGACCAGGGGCTCTGTGTCCCTCTCACCGCTGAGGGTGCTCGGGGCTGGGGGGGCTCTCCGACCTTCTCACACCTGGGGAGGCCAGGGGGGTCTCTGTCCCTCTCAGCCCTGCTGTGACCCCACCCAAACATCATCGGGCTCAGAGGGACAGAGACACCCCCAAACCCCCAGAAGGGCTGAACCTGGGATTTGGTTTGGGGCTGAGGATTTAGGAAGGGGCTGGAATTGGGGCTGGGGTTGGAGTTGGGGCTGAGATTTGGATTAGAGCTGGGATTGGGGTTAAGGCTAGACATGGGATTGGCTTTAGGGCTGGGGTTGGGATTGGGTCTGGGGCTAGATGAGTTTGGCACTGGGATGAGATTAAATACAGAACTGTGAGTGTGTCTAAACATGGAGTGAGATTGAGACCAGGATCAGGGTCAGGTTTGGGACTGAGCTCACCCAGAGCAGGACGGGGGGGATGTCACTGTGGGAGGGTTTGGGGAAAATCCTGGTTTGGGGAAAAACAAGGTGTGAATGCTTTGGGTTGGGGATTCCTCCCACCCATGTCCATCTCTAGAAGTTACCTGATGTCCACAAAAACCTTCAAAAATCAGAGTGAATTTAAAAAAGCCACCAATATGTCCCATTTCCAGTCTCATCCCTCTGGGGTTCTGGTGGTCCCCCATCTCAGGACTGGGATGCCAGGGATCCTGGGGATCCCCTTCTCCAGGGTGCTGCTTAAGGATTCTGGGAGGTTTGGAGTCCCAGGGTCCCCTCTCAGCCCCCCTCAATCCACTCTTGGGGTTTCCCCTTCCCACTGCCCTGTCCTGGTTTAGGGCAAATTTGTAAAAAAACCTGGGGTTTTTCCCAGAAAAAAGAAAATTCAAGCAGCCCCTCCCCAACCAGATCAGGAAAGAGGTTTTGGAGAAAAGGGAAAAAACCTGGAAAAGCATTCACCAACACAAAAATGAACAATATTAAAAAAAAAATAAAACCTCTTGCATCTCCAAAAGAGATGACAAACTTAGAAAGCTCCTCTGTGAGCTGTAGCTCAGCTCACTCAGTCTCTTATCAGTCTCTTATCAGTCTCTTATCAGTCCCTCCAGCACTGGAAATGCCGAGGCCCAGGCTGGGCCAGGTGGGCCACAGGTGGGAGTTGCAGGTGGTGTTCTGGGTGTTCAGTCCAGAGCAGGTTTACACAGCTCCAATGGAAAAGAAAAATCACAGTCCAGGGAACTTCTGTGCCTCAGAGAGCTAAAAACTAACTAAAAGCAAAGGAGAGCTCTGTCCTGCTGTCTGTTGGCAGACAAATGATACCTTAGGTTTTAAGTTTTTCTGTTCTGTTTTGGTGTGCAGGTTTAGTGTTAAGTGTCAAGTGTTACTGGGATCTTTTCTCAGGGCAGTGAAGACAAAACAATCCTGTTCTAGCTGGAGACTCAAGGACAATCTCTTCAAACTTCAGGCCCAAAGCATAAACAATGTGAAAAGAGGAGAGCAGGCAAGCAAGCAAGGAGGATGAAACTTCATAATTTGAAGCTATTAATTGGGCGGTTAACTCCTAAATGTAAATAGACTAAAATTTATAAAAAGTGAGATCTCGTGACCAAGCCCTCTTTTGCTCCCATCTTGGAGCCATCCAGGCAGAGCCACAACTGTGGCTCCGGTACTGCCTGGGTGTGGCCTTTGAAGGCACTTCAATAAAAATCCACTTTATTCCTCTTAGCTCTGTCTGGCCTCTGTTCCAGCCCCTTAAAGGCATCACAACAGTCCAGGAGCCGGGATGTGGAGGAGTGAGTGCAGTTTCTGAAAACAAACTGCAGCTTCTTCCTCTCCCCTTCGCTCTCAGAACCAGCCTTAAAGGTGCAGAACTCATTTCTGGGCTAAACGGACCGATGGGGTACTGAGCAACCAGAAGTCACCCCAGGACACGCCCCTGTCAGGGTCAGGGGTCCCGTCCCCGCCTCATCTCCGGGCTGCCGGGGTCCCCAGCTCCGGGATCGCCCCTTCCCCTCCCCCCGAGGGCTCCCCTGTTCCCAGCCCCGGCTCTCACGGGGATCCCCAAAACCAATGTCCCGCCCCGTCGGTACCGGGCCATCCCACGTGGGCCCCAGGACCCTCCCGAGGGGCGATCGCGGCTCCTCTCCCCCCGAACAAGCTCCTCTTGGGGAGCCCGGAGATATCCGGGGCTCGAGTCCGGGATCTGCCGGCTCCGAACGCTCCCCAAGAAAATCCTCCCGGAGACCCCTGGCTGGAGCCGGGGCGAGCTCGGCCTCGCCCTCACCTGCGGCTCGGGGCTGGGGGCGATGCTCAGGGCAGGGGTGCTGCAGGCTCAGCGTGCGGGCGCTGCGAGCGCCGGGATTCTCCCGCTCCCGCTCCTGCTCCTCCTCTCCCTCCTCTTCCTCCCGCATTCCCTCCGCTCCCAGCCCGGACCCCCCTTTCCCTCCCCTCTGCCCCGCGGCCCCGCAGCACCGGCTGCTGGGTGGGGGCGCCCCCGATCGGCCCCGGGGAGGGCTGGGCAGGGGCTCGGGGGACCCGGGGGCGGATCCGTCCCCCCGGCCCGAGCCCCAAATTCCGCTCCGGGGCCGCTGGGCTCTGCGGGTCCGCCTGGCAACCGGTGAGTCATCGGCGAGAAAAGCGCTGGTTGGCTGGAAATTGTTCAGCGCGTCCTCTGATTGGCTGGAATTGTGAAAAGCGCTGCGCCCTGCGGGTGTGTGTCCTGGGGAGCTGCCGAGTCCGGGCCGGAGCCTTTTCCTATTTCTTTCTCCCTCTGAGACCTTTTCCTATTTCTTTCTTTCCCCTGAGACCTCTTCCCGATTTCTTTCTCTCCTTTCTCGTCCCCATTTCTTGTTCAGTTCAATCCAAGTTCGAGCAGATCCCAGGTTGCGCCTCCCACGTCTCATTCGCACCTTCACTGGGGCAGAGGCGTCTCTCCCTCGCGAAATCCTAACCCATGGGCAGGGTCCCTTCCCAGCCCAATCGTTCCGGGATTTTATTGGGGACTCGCTTCCATTTTCCCCTCCCTCTGGTTCCAGCGGAAAGGTGCTGGAAAATGCCCGGCAAAGCCACCTTTGCTGTGTGCTCTGGGAGCCCACAGAGCTGCTGGACCTTGTCCCCTGGCCCTGCACAGCTCCTTGGGAGGCACGGCAGGAGCAGCACCCTGGGAGCCTCGGGAATGCCCCTCTGGGATCCAGGGCACACAGTCCCAGGGGCTGGAATTCCAGTTCCCAGCCAGGAAAAGATGTTCCTGCCCTTGAAGGCAAAGCTCTTAAGAAGGAGCCAAAAGCCAAGTGGAGCAAGATCTTACAGTGACATTTCACTGCCAGCCTTCATAACTTCACCCATGGTAGTTGTAGCTCATGGACTGGGAATTAAGTCAGGGCAGGGTCTTTGGTGGGAGCTGCCCTGGGTCAAGGGAGACACTGAGAGAGAAACAGAGCAGGCAAAGAGAGGCAGGAGAGAAAGGAGGACACAAACACAATCAGCTGAGAAGGTGGCACTCTGAAAAACAAATTGGAACAGTCTGAAAATGTATGTGACAGAAAGAAATAATTTTAAAACAATATTTCCTATCAAAACACAATTTCCACCCTTTCTCACAAACCTCCTCTCAGTGTCATTCTGCAGCACTGTCAGAAAGTTCTTCATTCTGAGTGGATGTTCCAGGCTGCAGCCACAAGGAAAGAGGGAATGGGGATTTTTCCGCTTCTGGAGAGTTTGACATCCTCAGCTGAGGAGAGGAGGAGGCACCAGAAGAAAAGGGCAGCCAGGCTTCATCTTTACACGGGGAGGCAGGGCAGGGGAATCTCTCATCCTGTCTGCAGCTGCTCCCACAGGGATGTGAGGGCTGATCCCAGAGCCCCAAGGGTCACAGTCAGGGCTGCCCTCAGGGAATGCTCGCCTGAGGGGCAGCGTGGGAGCACCTGGATCTTGGGGCACCCAGCTGCCCCCCCATGTTTGGAGGTGCCTGAGGAGGGCTGGGACGATGCCAGGGACATCCTGCAGTGACATCCCCCCTGTCCTGCTCTGGGTGAGCTCAGTCCCAAACCTGACCCTGATCCTGGTCTCAATCTCACTCCATGTTTAGACACACTCACAGTTCTGTATTTAATCCCATCCCAGTCCCAGACTTGTCTAGCCCCAGACCCAATCCCAACCCAGCCCTAAAGCCAATCCCATGTCTAGCCTTAACCCCAATCCCAGCTCTAATCCAAATCTCAGCCCCAACTCCAATCCCAGCCCCAATTCCAGCCCCTTCCTAAATCCTCAGCCCCAAACCAAATCCCAGGTTCAGCCCTTCTGGGGGTTTGGGGGTGTCTCTGTCCCTCTGAGCCCGATGATGTTTGGGTGGGGGTCACACCAGGGCTGAGAGGACAGAGACCCCCTGGCCTCCCCAGGGGTGAGAAGGTCTAAGGGAGAGCCCCCAGCCCCGAGCACCCTCAGCGGTGAGAGGGACACAGAGCCCCTGGTCCCCAGCCCTGCACAGGCATTCCCTGAGGCCAGAGGGATGGAGACCCCCGAGCATCCCCAGGGTGAGGGGACAGAGACCCCAGTGGAGCATCCCCTGGGCTGAGAGGGACAGAGACTGCCCTGATTCTAAGATTATATTCCCCTGGCACCCCCTGGCACAGGGGTGAGAATGATGGAGACCCCCAGGCATTCCCTGGGGTGAGAGGGATGGACACCCCTGGGGAATGGCCTGGGGTGACAGGGACAGGGACAGCCCCCCTTCAAAGCATCCCCCAGGGCAAGAGGCACAGAGACCCCTCAAGCATCCCCTGGGCACTGGACAAAAACTTGGCAGAAATCAAACTTAACTCTGCATAAAATCACTTTGATGAATATTTGATTTTCCCACAAGTCACATGTGATGAAAAGGCACAAACAAATCCCAAACATGAATAAACTGACAATCCAAGCAGTGATGTGGCAATTCCAAGTTTTCACTGGTTCCTCCACAGCTCCAGCTCAGCTGCTGGCAGGTTCTGATAAAAGAAAAGTAGAAATTTGGCAGCCCAATACAGATATTATTAAAAGGAAGGAAAGCTCTGTGTAGCTGTCACAAAAGGTGACAGGGATGAAAAAGAATAATGATTCTCACATTTGGCAAAGAACCCAACCCTTGGAATTCAGGAGTTATTTGGGAATTTAGCTACTTGAGCTGGGCTTCTTGTGGGACTTTTAGCAGCCTTGTGTTCCTCACATGGGGTGAATGAACCTTGTCAGTCTCGCTGGTAACATTTGCTCCCTTTCCTCCAGTGATTTTAACAAACTTTTCAAGGAAGGACAACAAAATATTTTCTTTACACTGGCCACCCACAACAGCCATTTTCCTCATCAGTTCTCCCATAAGTCGCTCAGAGGAAGCTGTGTGCAAGTTTCCAAGAGTTCCTCCAGAGAGAACCACAACCTCCTCAGATGAGGGAACCATGCTGTTGTCAAAGGCACTTGGGGTCAGACAACAGTGCCTAAACTCACTGTGCCAAAGTAATGTCGCAATCTGGTTAAGAAAATTGTTAGAGAGATGCCTCTGCCCCAATTAAGGTGCTAATGAGACCAAATCCTACGTGATTTTATTGAACAGTAAATGTGAGGTAGAGAGAGAGATGGAAAGAAAGAGAAAAGGGGGGGAGAGCAAGGGAGTGACAGGGACAGAGACCTCCCCTGGGGCAGGGCAAGTGTGACATTGTCCCCTGTGTGTGGCCTTCCCAGGGTGGGGGTTTTACACCTGAGCCAGTTTGGGTAAGGGGGGTGGTGTTCACCCCCTGAGCAGGGATTACCCCACTGTTTCAGGTTGCAATGCAAGATGTAACCAAATGCATGTTTTCAATCCCCATCTTCATCAACTGCTATAAACAGGTGGGGCAGTGTTCTTTATCTCTTCCATGACTCACCCCTGATAACGCCCTCCAGGGGAGATATCTTCTGGGAATGGGCCATTGAGTGTCACTGCAGGACTGATAAAATTCCATCATCCCATTGTGGGATGCTCCGCCCAGGGGGAGGATCCAAGCATTCCTACCTGGATATAAGCTGAGGCTTTTAACACCAGGAGCAGCTTGCCTACTGGATTCCCAGAGGACAAGAGCTCCAGAACCACCACTGGACCTTCAGAGGAAGACCAGACCCTTCTACAGGATCACTGCTTTGACAGAATCACGTTCATCACTCCAACAGGACTGCAGCCACCATTTAATGGGACTGCTGCCACCACCCTGACCAACAGGGTGTCAGGTTATATCCTGACTCTGTCAGTTTAAGGCAGTGTTTCTGTATCATTGCTGTGATCTAAATTTTCTTATTAAATTGTAATTCTGGCTTAGACTCTCCTCCTGCTTTGCCTTCAAACCAGTACAAAATTTAGTGTGCTCATCCCTTGTTTTCCTCCCAAAACAGGATTTCCCATCCCCCAAACTGCGCCAGATGGAGAAAGAGGCTGTGAGGAAGAGGAAGATGGCCCTGGGACACCCAGGCAGGTGAGGAGGAAGTCAGTTTCTCTTTCCCCCTCTCTCCTGCTCCATCTCCCAGCCCAGCATGGCCCCTGGCCGCTGGACAACCCCGCTGCCATGACCGTCCTGCTGGGGATGCACTGGGGGGATCTCCTTCCCCTTCCCTCTGGCACGGAGGCAAATCCCATCCTCTCCTTGTCCTTCCTCCCCCAGACAAGGAGCTGAGGATGGAGACCAGGGAGGAAAAATCCCCACAGCAGAACCTCATGGAAGAGGCTGTTTTGAGTGACTCCCTGGCACAGGAATCCAACGGGGAGGAAAATCCCCAGAGATCCCACAGGAGGAGGGGCTCCAAACCCAGCCCAGGGTGCTCTGAGGAGGAAAGACCCACCCTGAGCCAGGAAGGTGGACAGAGCTTCAGCCAGAGCTCAGAGCTGGTGGTCCATGAGCAGCTTCATGATGGGGAGAAGCCCTACAAGTGCTTGGAGTGTGGGAAGAGCTTCAGGCTGAGCTCCCGCCTGATCCGCCACTAGATGATCCACACTGGGGAATGGCCCTACGAGTGTGGGGAATTTGCGAAGAGCTTCAGCCACAGCTCCACCCTCATCACCCACCAACGCATCCACACTGGGGGAGAGCCCCTGAGTGTGTCCCCAGTGTCAGAAGAGGTTTGGACCAGCTCCCATCTTCTGCTGCACCTGCGCATTCACACAGATGAGAGGCCCTTCCTCTGCCCCGACTGTGGGAAGGGCTTCCAGCGCAACACCCACCTCACCAGCCACCGGCGCATCCACACCGGGGAGACGCCCTATGAGTGTCCCGAGTGTGGGAAGAGGTTTCAGACCAGCCAAATCTCCGCCTGCTTGACCAGATTCACACAGAGGGAGGCCCCTGCCCTGACTGGGGAAGGGCTTCAAACACAACTCCACCCTCATCACCCACCAGAGCATCCACAGTGGGAGAGGCCCAGTGTCCCCAGTGTGGGAAGAGCTTCACCCAGAGCTCCCACTTGACCAAACACCAACGGAGGCTACCAGTAAGGAAAGCCCTGCAAATGCCCTAAACTGCAGGAATGCACTTCCCTTCATCCCCCATTGGAGATCCATATTGGGAAGAGCCCTGGTGATCCATTTTCCTGTGATCCATGCTGGGAAGACACCTGTCTGTCCTTTTCCTGGCCCTCCCAATGACATGATGTGGGATTGAAGAACATGAGGGTCTGGCCATGGCCCTGTCATTACATTCACTCCCACCTCAGGTCATTGCCAGGGGCAGGAAAGGGACTCTCTCTCTCTCCCCTGAGGAGAAGGGTGTCCTTTCCAGGCAGGGGAAATTGTGGCCAGGAAGACCCAGTGAGTTGATGTTTTAGTTTTCCCTGTAAATAGTTTTATTTATCCCTTCTGTTATCAATATTGTTTCTGTTCCTTTTGTTCCTTGTCTCGTTGCTGTTCCCAAGTAAATTGTTCTTATCCCAGCCTGGGATCTTTGCCTTTTGTGCTTTCCATGGGAGGTGGGAGGGCAGCGAGGGCAGTGCAGTTTTAGCGGGAGCAGGAAATTGGGGAATCCCATTCCTGAACCCCGGCCCGTGGAAACCGAGCATCCCAGCTGGTCCCAGCCCTGGTGGCCATGGCAACAGCCTTGGGAGCGGGTCCCTGGCTGGGGCTGTGGGAACCTCTTCCCTCTGGTGCCCAGGGACAGGAGTGGAGGGATTGGCTGCAGCTGAGTCGGGGCAGGCTCAGGTTGGATGTCAGGAAAAGGTTTTGCCCAGAGGCTGCTGGGGCCCTGCCCAGGCTCCCCAGGGAAGGGTCCCAGCTCCAGGGCTCTCTGAGCTCCAGCAGCATTTGGACAGCGCTGCCAGGCCCAGGCTGGCATTGTTGGGGTGTCCTGTGCAGGGCCAGCAGTTGGACTCGAGGATCCTGATGGGTCCCTCCCAGCTCAGCCAATTCTGTGGTTCTGGGATCCCATGAGCCTGGGGATGGGGCTGCCAATGGTTGCCATGGCAACGGGCTCTGGCTGCAGGCCTGAGCTCTGGTCCATGGCAACCACCCTGGCATGGGGTCCATGGGCTGCAAGGACCCATAGCAACAGGGGTCTGGTGATGGTTGCCTGAAATGACCATAGCAACAGGGACCATATGGCAACATGGGGGCTGGTGATGATGGTTGCCATGGAAACTGACCATAGCTGCCATGGGACCTCCCAGGGGATGGTTTTGGAAACAGATGGTAAAGGGTCTTGTGGGACCATAGCAACAGGGATCCTGGTGATGGTTGCCTGCTAAGGATCAGATTTGTCCCAGGCCCTCAGAGGGGTTCCATGGGGACTTTCCAAGAGTCTCAGGCTGTTCCAGAGCTGGAATGTCACAGGCAGAGACAGGGGCTCCATGGAGACCTCCCAGGGCTTTCTGGGGATGGTAAAGAGCCCTGTGGTCAGAGGCAGTCACAGCCATTCCATGGTGACATCCCAGGGGACCTTGGGCTGCAAAGGCATGATCTGTCACAGGCACTCAAGGGGCTCCACGGTGACATCCCAGGAGTCCCCAGGCTGCCAAAAGCTTTCATGGGATGTCCCAGACATTCACAGGGTTCCTGTCATGGGCACAGTGGAACTTCTATTTATATAAAGCTTTATTTCTTTATTGGAGAAACTCCTGCTGAGTCATGAGATGGAGAAATGACACCCAACAGCCACCATGGATCCTCAAACCCCTGCAGGGACCCCTAGACTTCTAAAATTCCTTCTAAAAGAGGAGACTTTGGGAACAGGCTGGATCCAATCCCACCCCCAGAATTTGTCAAAGGTGTAAAGGATTGGACAGGTGGAATTCAACTTTAACACAATTTGTCCTGCAGGGCAAATGATGGAATACCAGATTAATTTATATAAATATGTGTCTGGCTTATTCTGATCATGATCAGATGGAAAGATCCCTAACCAGATGTTATTTACTCCACAGTTCAGGCTGGTATAACAATTATTAGAATATAGTGCTCTAGGGAGCAATTTTGAAGTCAACAGGGCCTTGCTGGAGTTGTTGGAGCCCATTGCAGGCACAGCCTCCTGCTCCAGCAGGAACTGCCTTTCCTGTGCCATGAGCAGGGCAGGTCCCGCTGCAGGAAAAGCCCCAGGCCAGCCCCAGCACAGGGAAGGCCTCGGGCACAAGGGCAGAGTGCCGTGCTGGGAGCTGTGCCAGGGAGAGCCTGAGGCACCAAAGGCACCTTGGCAGCAGCAGCTGCTTGCAGGCCATGGCCAGAAGCCTCCCTTGGCAGCCCGGCCTGGTGGCCACCACTGCAGAGCTGCTGCCTCAGGGCTCATTCCTGGCTGGGCTCTGAAAAGCCACTTCTGCTCCAGGAGCCTGACTGGGAAGCCATTGGCCCCAGCACCTTGGGGACAAGATATTAATGACAAAACTCTTCATGCCAGCAGAGCCAAGCAGGGGGGCAGAGGAAAGGGAGAGCCAGGCCCAGGGGACAGGGCTGCCATGGTGATGGCTGTGAGGTCACTGCCCCTGCAGCAGCCTGGCTGCCCTCAGCAGACATTCTGGCCAGAAGCGTTGTGAGGGCACCCAGCACATCAGAGAACCCACACTACAGGAATTCTGTCACTGGGGATGAGAGGGTTTCACTGGGTCAGGTTGCACAAAGCTCCTGCTCTTGGACAATTCCTGGGATGGAGCATCCAATTCTCTGGAAAAGCAGTTGCAGTTTTGTGCCACTCTCATAATTGTAAAATATTTCCTCTTTCTAACAAATGTAAATCCACCCTCATTCAGTTTAAAGATATTGACCCTTGTTCTATCACTGCAAGATTTAGGAGAAAATAACTTTGATCAAAATTTTTCCATTTTCACAGACCTTGGGAGAGGACCAAAAATCTCCCAAGATGAGGTTTGGAGGCCTCATCACAAAACCAACAGGGAGAGGCTTAGGGCTCTGGGGTCAGTGGTGTAGAGACTGAGGACAGAACAGGAATAGCCTGGGAGGGATGGAAGAGTGGTTTCAGAGAGCCTGGAGCTTTTCTTCATAGTGAGAATGAGTCTGAAGAAGACATAATGGCCCCAAGAGCAGCTGGGGAGGCCCAGAGTGGACACCAGGAGAAAGGAATTTCCCTGCCAGGGCAGGGCTGTGATGCAGCACGTCCCCAGAAGGAGCCTGGAGCAGCCCAAGGCTTTGTGTGGGCAGGCAGAGGCAGGCAGGAGGCAGAGCTGTCAGCAAAGGAAGGGCCCAGCCAGGTGGGGCAGCTGGGGGGGATGATGACAGCCTGCAGGGACAGAGCTGCAGGTTTGCTCAGCTCAGGGACACCAGAGGGACAGCCTGGGCCACACACTGGGCATCAGGGATGGGCAGCAGCTTCTGCCCCTCCTGGAACCTGGGGCACTTTGGCTCAGTCTGCTGTCCCCTGGATGGATCTATTTGGGGACAAAAACCCTTTCAGGCCTCTTTTGAGTCCTTGAGCTCAGTTCTTTGAGCACCCCTCTGAGCCCTGGTCTGATGCAAAATGCCACCAAATCCCAGGAAGAGGTCATTAAGGGACAGGATCTTGTGCCTGGGTCTGTGCTGCTGAGCTGGCCCTTTGCATTCCTGAAACACTGCCAGCTCACCAGAGACACCTTTGCTCTCTTGGCTGGTCATCAGCAGCCTCCCAGTGTTCTGCTCTACCTGGAACCAGGGGACACTTTCACTGCCAGTCCTGTCCCTCAGGGTCCATTAACAGGGCACAGACAAGCTGGTGTTCAATCTCACTTTGAGTTCTTGAGGAGCCCACTCTGGGTCCCTGATGCAGCAGGGTGTCATTAAAGTCACAGCTGTGTCTGTGGCACCTCTGTGGCTGTGTCCCAGAGGCAGGCAGCTGGATGTCTGGCAGGGGCTGTGTGACAGCCCAGCAGGGCTGACTCTGTGAGGTCAGGGACATTGGGCTGTGACATCACAGAGTTTGTTGGGAGATGTCATTGAGCAGCCACAGGGGCATCAGCAGCACCTCTGGGGCTGTGTGACATAGAGGCACAGTGACATCATGATGTCAGCAAGGGGGCTGTGTGACAGCACAGAGTGGGCTGTGAGGTCAAAGTTGGCTATGACATCACAGAGTTTGTTGTGACATCATTGAGCAGTGACATCATCAGGAGGGACTCTGTGACATCACAGAGCAGGCTGTGACATCACATGGCTGTGTGACATTAAAGATGGTTTTCCCCACAAATCAGCCAAGTGTGCTGTGACATCATCACTTATGAGGGTGGCTCTTTGTGACATCACTGGAGGTTGTGACATCACAGAGTGACTGCTGTGACATCACAGAGTTTTCTGAGGCATCACAGTGGATTCATCATCACATTCCAGGCTCTGTGACATCAAACAGAGTTGGTTTTGTGACATCACTGCAGTTGTGACATGACAGAGTGGCTGTGACATCACAGCAGACTGTGACATCACATTTGTGACATCACTTAACAGTGACATCACAGGGGCTGTGTGACATCACAGGGGTGTGACATGGGACATGTGTGACATCACAGGGGCTGTGACATCACAGGGCATATCACAGGGGCTGTGTGACATCACAGGTCACTGGGGGAGGGGCCTCTGCCCCGGCCCCCTCACAGTTCCCCCAGAGCAGTCCAACCCCTGCTCGTGCACAGCAGGGTCCCCTGTCCCCCCAGGTCCCAAGGCCCCAGCCCTGCAGCCTCCCCAGAGGATGTTCCACGAGATCGACCCCAGAGCCTGACATGGGGGATGGGGGCCGGGGGCCCTGGGGGTGGCACAGGGGACAGGGACCCCCCAGCAGCCCCGTGTCCCCAGGGCCAGAGCCTGGGCCAGGGCTCCTTCACCCCTGGTACCAATGAGGCCTTGAGAGCGCTGAAAAAAATCCCCAGCAAGGGATCAGCAAAACCAGATTGAATATTAAGGGACAGCAGCACAAAGTTCCTTGGCAAGAGTCACTCTGCTCCTGACTGGACACTTCAGGCACACCAAGGAAACAAAGCAACAACAAAACCAAACATAATCCAGGCAATCAAACCAGAAATGAACCAAGAACTGTCCCTGTGTGTGTGTGTGTGACACAAGGACAGTGAGGGCAAGGATAAAAGGAATACAGCCTAAAAAGTTTAACAGAGCTCAAACTTAACAGGACTTAACAAAAACCTTAACCTTAACTGATACCTTCAATTTCACAATTTAGCAAAAGAACAGCACTTAACAGTATTTAACCTAACTTAAAACCTAGGACTTAGCAATTTAACAGAGGAATAACATTTAACAATATTCAACTTAGCTAATAAATTAAATTAATCTTAACAACTTAGCAAAAGAACAACTCTTAGCAGCATTTAACTTCCCTTAGACCTTGTGACTTAACCTTACTTACTGCTATCAGGCCTGACTGACTCAGCTATCCAAGGCACTCAAACCCCTCAGAGAGCAGCATTTCTGCCACATTTCCCCAGCACAGGCACTCCTGTGTGCACACAGACACAAAGAGTCAGTGCAAGGCACCTGTGAGAAATTCCCCTGAGGGCAGGAAATGCTCCCCTGCTGGATGCTTTGGCATCTCCCCAGTGGGTGAAGGGCTGAGCCTGGAGGGTGGGGGGATGGGCCCAGGCTCTGTGGTTGTTCAGGATCCTGAGTGCAGCAAACGGGAGAGTTCCCGGCTGGGAGAGGCCCCACTCAGAGGGAGTCGCTGGCCCAGGAGAGCTCCAAGGGCTCCTTTTGGAGCGCTGTTTGCAGGGGCCCCAAGAGAGGGGCTTCAGTCCCAGCAATGGTTCATCCTGGCTGCACTTGGCACCAACAGCTTTCTTTGGCAGTGTGAGAACAGGGATGTTGTGCCACTGAGGGAACAAAACCAGTTCCCAGGGCTGCTCCTAAAGGAACCAGGAGCTGGTTGGGCAGCAGCAGTGCCTGGAGCAGACAGTGTTTGTGATGAGCTGCAGAGGAGCTGAGCCCAGGGGCTGTTGGCCAAGGCCGAGGCCCAAGGAGCATTTCTCAGCTGGCAGGGCGGCCTGAGAAGGGGAGGGGGGAATGCAGCAGCACAGGGCCCATGGAACCAAGGGACCATTGTGACACTGTGGGGCCCTGTGAGACCAAGGGACCATTGTGACACTGTGGGGCCCTGTGAGACCAAGGGACCAGTGTGACACTGTGGGGCCCCTGTGGAACCAAGGGACCATTGTGACATTGTGGGGCCTCATGGAACCATGGGGACCATTGTGACACTGTGGGCTCCATGGAACCACCAAGGGATCATTGTGACACACTGGGGCCCCATCAAACATGGGGTCCATTGTGACACCACTGGGCCCCATGGAACCATGGAGACCATTGTGACACTTTGGGGTGTCATGGAACCATGGGACCATTGTGACACTGAGGGGGACCCCATGGAACCAAGGGACCATTGTGACATTGCAGGGGCCTCTGGAACCATGGAACCATGACATGAGACCATGTGATGACATTGCAGACCTCATGGAACCAGGCCTCTGATGTGACACTATGGCCCCATGGAACCAACCATTGTGACACTGTGAGGCCTCATGGAACCAGTGAGACCATTGTGACCCTGCAGGGCCCCTGGGAGGACCATTGTGATATTGTGGGCCCTGGGGAAACCAAGAGGCCTTTGTGACACTGCAGGGCTGCATGGAACCAAAGGTCCATTGTGACACTGCAGGGCCTCCTGTCATCAGTGGTCCATTGTGACACTGTGGAACCAAGGAGGAGACCATTGTGACACAGCTCAGGGTGGGCCCCATGGAACCAAAGGTCCATTGTTGTGGGCTGCATGGAACCAGGGGCCTCCAGGTCCATTGTGACACTGTGGGAACCAGTCCATTGGAAAAGGTCCATTGTGACATTGCAAGGGGCCTGGGGAACAAGGGCTCATGGAATCCTTGGGACCATTGGCTCATGGACATTGCACCATTGGACCTGGGGAACCATGGAACCATTGGGACCATTGTGACACTGCAAGGCCTCATGGAGTCCTTGGGACCATTGTGACACTGCGGGGCCTTATGTCACCTAAGGGCTACTGTGACATTGTGGGACCCCATGGAACTTGGGGCCAGTATGACACTGCAGGTCTTCTTGTAATCAAGGGGCCATTGTGACACTGTTGGAACCCATGGAATCAAGTCACCATGATGACACTGCAGGGCCCCATGGATCCAAGGCACCATTGAGACACTATGGAGCCCCATAAGGGAACATGGAACCAAGGGAACACAGAACAGGTCTGGCTGGTTTGGCGTCCCATGGACTGCCTGACTGCTCCAATGACCTTTGCATGTTGAGGGTCACTTCTCATCTGCTGCTGAAACACTGGGGCTCTGTGCTTTCCTTCCAAATGGAAAAGAACTGTTCCTTCTGCTCCAGGCACCCATGGCCAGAATTGGGATTTCACCTCCAAATTTCCTTATATCCAGATATTCTTCCCATAGGAATATTGCCAGGACAAGTCTGGCTGGCAGTAGTTTTACAAGGGTCACCTCTCATTTGTCTCCAAAACACTGGGGAGGCTCCATGCTCTCCTTCCCATGGGAATGAACTGTCCTGCTTCTCCAGGTGCCCATGGCTGAGACTGGGTTTCCACCTCCAAAATTCCCTACATCGAAAATCTGCTATTACTGACAAGTCTGGCTGGCCTTGGCCTTGTGAGGCTCTCACCTGCCTTCCAAACCATGGGCCTCTGTGCTTTCCTTCCTATGGGAAAGAACTGTCCTTCTCAGGCAGGTGCCCATGGCCACAATTGGGATTTCACTTCCAGCACTGCCTGTTGTGACAGACTGGAGGAGATTGTTGGCTCTAAACATTTTGTGTGTGGGGAGGAAGGGCAGGTCCAGCCTTGCCCTGCCCTGTAAGCCCAGCCCTGCCCTGCCCCTGTGACCCCAATCCCCCAGGGGCCTCCAGTGGGTTTATGGTTTCTACCTGAACCATGGCACACTGAACCCCAGGTGGCTCAAGGTTCAGCTCTCCCTGTTTCAGGGGAAGCTGTTCCCCACTCATGGCACCGCGTCGCCCCTGAGCCAGCTGTGGACTCCAGCGCGGTGTCAGCCCGGGGCTCCTGCTGGGCTGAGTCTGCCCTCAGGCAGGGCTCAGCTCCCCCACAGCATCTTGGTGTCACCTGGGAGCCCCATGGAGAAGACACCTCTGTGCCCTCTGCTCAGAATTTCACTGCCAGGACAGCAGGAATACAACCCAAATCTGCCTTCAGCGTGGTGGGCTTGGGAACTCATGCACCAGGGGCTTTCTCGCCATTCTGCTGCTCATGGCCAAGACATTTTCCCTGCCCCTCTGCCAGGGCAATGCCCTGTGCCAGTTCTGCTGTGAGGCTTCCCTGGGGCGGTGCTGGCACCAGTGGTTCCTTCACTATTAGAACTGGAGTCAGGGAACATGACTGAGCCCTGGTGAGCTCTCAGGATGCTGAGGGACAACTGATTCACCTGGCCCACCCTGAAATTCACCCAAGTCCTGCTGGAGCCGATGGATCCAGTGGCCAAGAACGACCTCAGAGCCAGGTAGAACCACCCACCCTTCTCCAGGACACCACGGTGTGGCTCCCCCCCATTGTGGCCAGGCATTACAGGTGACCGTGTAGGGCCCCTCACCCAGGAAACCCCACAGCCCCCACAGTGCCCCATAGACAGGTAGACCCAGCAGCCCCATCCCACCAGGGAACCAAATTTCAAGACCAATAAATAATTTCAACATACTTTTGACATATGAAGATTGTTTTTTAGCAGTTAAATTCTTTTAGTAAATCAAGAATTTTTGGGGTGTTATATTGTATTTGCAGGGATGCCCAACAAAGGCAGGAATGATGCATTTGACTCCATATTCTCAGAAGGCTAATTTATTACTTTATAATACTATATTATATTAAATTAATACTATACTATACTATACTATACTGTACTATACTATACTAAAGAATACAGAAAGGACACTTACTGAATGTTCAAAAGATAATAATGAAAACTCATGGCTCTTTCCAGAGTCGAACACAGCTTGGCCATAATTGGCCAATGAGTCAAAATAACTCACACCAGAATCAATCAAACAATCACCTGTGGATAAACAATCTCAAACACATTCTGCACATGAGCACAACACAGGAAGTAAATGAGATAAAATTGTTTTCCTTTTTCTCTGAGGCTTCTCAGCTTCCCAGGAGAAAAAAATCCCAGGCAAGGATTTTTTCAGAGAATGTGAATGCCACAGGGTTAGAGATGAGTAATGAGATGGTTGGCTCTCCCAATTAAAGGGTGAACATGATAAGTATGTTAAGAGAAGTTGTACAGATGTATAGTTATGTTACTGCAATGTGTCCCCCCGCCCAGCATTGTTATCCCGGGATGATCTTGGTAGTCCAGGGCATTTGGGGAGGGCAGATTGTTCCTAAGAGGCACGGCTTAGCAACACCTGCCCTCCAATCCAGTTCCAAGAAAGCAGTCTACACCAATGGACAGCGACCAAGAGTCAACAGACAGCCTTTGGGAGGAGCTAGGGCTGCCTGTTGCAACAGCAAGGATATAAAAGGGAGAGCAGCCATGTGTGGATGAGCCAGCCATGTGGTTACCAGCCATGAAGTGGGGGAGGCACCCAGAACTGTAACTTTTCCTTATTTAGTCCTTTTGTTGTAATTTTTGTTAAGGTTTTAATAAACTTTTCAAAAATTTGAGAAGTGAGCAGTCATTTCTCACAGGGAGAAAAAGTTTTAAAAGAAAGCTTGTTTTGAATTCATTTTTTTGTCTTTTAAACCCAGGCCATTCCTACCATGCTTACAGTGAACCACAGCCTTTCTCACCACCTGGACACCCACCCCCTAGTCAACCCACTCCCCCTGGACTCTGCACAACTCCCAACACACCATTTGTCTGGGGGAAAGCACAGACTGTGTCAAGGCAGCAGAGCCCAGACCTGGCCTGACTTCCCTGGACCACTGGAAAGGAGGAAATCCAGACCCACGGACGCACACATGGACACAGAGCAAAGCTTTGCTCAAAGGGTTTATTGATTCTTGATGATTGATTATTCAGGGAAATGGCCCAGGGGCTCAAAGGGTTCAGGGGTTCCTCCAGGGATGATCATCTCCTCATGGCACTGGAGAGGAAAAAGGACACTGGTCCTTCCAACCCTAAAAGACAAACCCCAGAACATGACCTCTGGAGCCCCTGGGCCATGGATGGGCCCTGTCCCCACCCCTGTCCCTGCAGGAAGGGCTCACCTAGGCATCCAGAGAGGCAGCCAGGCGCTTCTGCTGCAGGACAGCCCTGCAGCTTTTTATCCAGAGGGGCTGGGGACAAAGGCAGCGTTTAGAGACACACTGGGGGCACTGGGCTGCACTGGGAGGCAGGGGAGAGCAGGGGGCCTTGGGAAGGGGCTGTGGCAGCAATGGGGTGCAGGAGCTGCTGTGCTGCTGCCCAGAAGCACTGGGCTCCTGGCCAAGAGGCACAGCTGGGGCAGGGGCTGCGTCCTGGCTCATCCAGGGGGTCCTGGGGTGACAGGGATGGGAATGCAGCAGGGCCTGGGCAAAGGCTTCCCTGGGGAGGAGCCCTGGGGCAGGGCATTGTCTGGGCTGTCAGGAGGGGTGCACTGGGCTGTGCTGGGACAGACTGGGACGGCCTGGGCTGTGGTGGGCATGCAAGGGGAAGGTCTGACAGCGGCAGAACTCGTGGTACCCACCAGAGGCATCTCCAGGACCGTGACATTGTCTAAATCCAACTGCAGAGAGACCAGGAGACCTCGCTGGTCACTGGGATGTGCCCGGTGCCAGCAAGGGATGGGGGGACACCACTGCCCCCCAATTCCCTGAGGAGATGCCCTCCAATGCCAGCAGCCCACTCACCTCCCGGAGATCATCTTGGGTTCCTTCCAGGAGTGCCTGGAAATGAGAACAAAGGCTGGGTCTGGACTGGACCTTGTGGGGCTGGGGGGGGGACACATGGGTGCAGGGAGCAGGGTGCAGGCAGAGGGATGGGAATTCAGGGCCTCCAAGGAGATCTGTTTGAGGTGGAGGGAGACCCAAAGACACTGATCTGGGGTCAGTTGAGGGCCCAGGGACAGGGCTGGGGGTGTGGAAGGAGCAGGGTGTGAGGTACAGGGGAGGAGAAAGGAATTGAGGTGTAGGGACATGGGTGGGCAAGGGAGGGGCTTGGTGGGGACAGAAGAATGAGGACGGGTGGGGACAAAACCAACAGGACTGGGAGATGCTGTGGGAGTGGGGGTTGAGTCAGGGGAATTGTACAGGGGACCCCTCTGCAGTGGCCAGGAAGAAAGGCAAAGGATTGAGGGGGGACATGGAAGGAAAGGCCTCAGGAATGGTCAGTGGGAGGGCACCTGGGGACCCTGAATGGGACACAGAGGAGGCACCAAAAGGGTGGGATGGGAGGCCAGAAAGAGCAGGATGTGGGACCAGTGTTTGGCTGGTGCCTCACCTTGGCCTGTGCTGAGGGGCACAGCAGGATGGAGAAGAGCAGGGCCACGCTGAGCACAGCCACCTTCATCTTCCTCTCGCTCTGGGCAGCTCTGCCTGAGGCTGCAGCAGGTGAGGAGCACCTTTATCCCTGCCGGGACTCCTCCCTGCACCCTCCCTGCCAGCCCCCAGGCCAAAGCCAGGCTTGGCACAGCCCCCAGCCCTGGCCACAAGCCCAGCCCTGGCACAGAGTCCATCCCACCCCACCTGTGGCACGGATCCAGCCCCCTTGCCCAGCATCCCTCCAACTTCCTGCACGGGGCAGCTGCCCCTGGAAGGCCCCAGGCACCTGGGGGCCCAAGGGGGGCAGGCAGGGAGCCAAAAAGGCACCTGGGAACCCTGTGGGGACAAACCCCAGTCCAACACAATCCATCCTCCAACAGCCCCCAGGGCCAGATCCCCCATCTCCTGCTGCCCCTCCCCTCCCAGAGCTTTCCCTGGGGGACACCCCAGAGCTGAGCCCGGCCCCAAACCCAACATGTGGGAGAACAAGGGGAACAAGGGACATGTGATCAGGTGGCTGATTGGCATCTCAGTCACTGCAGACACTGGGAGCACTGGGCAATGCTGATCACCTGCAGACAAGGCTGAGGGCTGGGGAATGGCTCCGGAGTGGCAATTCCCACATCCACACAACCCGATATCCCTTTCCCTGCAGATGCCAAACCCATCCAAGCTCCATGCCCAGAGCACTGTCCAGAGGGAATATGCCCTGCCCCTGCCCCTCATCCTGTCACACCTGCAGCCACAGAGCCCTCCCAGAGCACCTGGGTCATGGCCCTGGCTCTGGGGCCCAGGCCAGCACTGGCCCTGAGCAGGATGTGCCCATCCCAGGGACATGGGGAAGTGGGCACCTGTCCCCAGGCAGCCACTCAGAGCTAATTGGGGTAACAGAGGTGCCCTGTGAGGAGGAGGGGTGTTGGTGCCCTGCCAGCATCTCTGACAAGCCCTGTTTACCCAGGCCCTGAGGCACCAGGAGGACATTCAGACATCTTGGGCTTCCAGGAAGGAAAATCCACGGTGAAGTGGTTCCTGAGAGCTGTCCAAGGCTGTGATTCCTGTTTGACATTCCAGGGCATTAGTGAAGGGTTCTGCACATCTCTTTCCCCAGGGACAATGTGAATCCATCAGGGAAGTGTTATGGCCCAGCTGGGAAAACATTTCAGGCCACTGCCTTGACTGGAACTTGCTCTGGAACTTGCCCAAGGAGCTGCAGGGCCCAGAAAGATTTTTCTGTGGAATGCCCCAGGGCTGAGAGACCAAAGGGTCCCTGTGTGGGATCCTTGATCAGAGGCACAAGAGCTGTGATGTAATTGGGTTGCTGAGGTCACCTTGGAACGGAATTGAGGAAGTGTCCGCAGGGTTCTAATTGCAGAATAATGGCCAAGGAGAGATCCAGACCTCCTTGGAGATCAGTGCCAGTCAGGGGGATGGCCCTGGACAGCCACTGACCACGTGCCAACAGCCCGGGCAGAAGGAGCTGGACAAGCCCAGAGGCTCCCAGTGTGGGCAGATTGGCCCTGCAGCTTCAGGGACCCCATGGGAATGTCCCTGTCCCCCTGGGGGCTGTGCAGGAGCTGTGCAGAATCTCTCCCTCCAGCTCTCAGCAGCATTTCAGCAATGAGCTATTTCCCCTCTTTGACTGACCAGTGCTTTTGCACAAACAATTTACAGTGGGGTCCTCAGCACAGGAAAGGCTCAGACTTCATGGAGCAGCTCCAGAGGAGGCTGAGATGCTCTGAAGTGTTGGAGCACCTCTGTGACAGAGACAGGCTGGGGGAGTTGGGGTGGTTCAGCCTAGAACAGAAAAAGGCTGTGGGAGACCCCATTGGGACCTTGCAGGACTTCAAGGAACCTCACAGAAATGTGGGGAAAAATTTTAGTAGGGGCCTGTCTCCAACTGGAGAAGGGAAATAGTTTTAAAAGCAGAAGAGAATAAGTTCAGACTGAGATAAGGAAGAAATCTTTGATGCTGTGGTGGTGAAACACTGGCACAGGTTTCCTAGACACCTGGTGGATGCCCCATCATGCCAAATATTCCCAGTCCCCCAGAGAGAGCAGGAAACACAGCAGCACACAGATGGCAGGAATGTCCTCCCATGA